>SNQJ01S0053385.1:15650-45339 GCA_010110895.2 Picea sitchensis
TATGGCTGAAGAAACCGGAAAATCAACATTAAGTGAACCACATATATGTGTGGAATTAAATAGTGACCAACCTCAAGATAACTCACTAGGATTGTTGGAAAGTATGTGTAGAATAAAGGCATAATTACAGAATATTAAATCAAACAATGAAAAATTGTTGAAGGCTAGTAATGAACATGAAGAGTTTAATGAGATCCTACTTAAGAACATGACAGAGATAAAACAAAATATGAATGTAGGACAAACCTCCAAAAATGCTAAGAAATAATTCTCTAATGATGAATCTCACAAAAAAATAACACCCAATGTTTAGCGACAAAACATACTGATTAGATGAAGAAAGTGAAGACAATTCTAAAAACAACATTTTATAGAAGGAAACATTTAAAACTAAGAAAATAAAGTGGCATAGTAATGAATTATCTGGTGAATTCAAAAATATTAGACCACCCAGTTTTGATGGTGAGACTGAAGAAGGAGAAAAATCTTGGCTTCTGAACATGGAAAAGTATTTTTAGATCTACAATTACCCATGGAATCTAATTGCTTGACTGATTGCGTACCAGTTGAATGTTAAAGATGACATTTGGTGGAAAGAGACGAAAATAGTGAACACAATTAGGAGAAACGAACTAACATGGACAAATTTTAAAAAGTACTTCAAACATAAATATTTAACATAAAGATATTTTGACGAAAAAGCTAAGGAATTTCATGACCTTAAGATAGGAAAAATGACTATCGAAGATTTTGTTACCAAGTTTGTAAACCTGATGATATATATACTTACCTTAGGGAAGAAAAAAAAATTACAACGGTTTATGAGCTATCTACCTCAAGCATACAAGGATAAAATTGAATTCCTAAATCCTAAGACAATGGATGAAATAATAAGACACGCTAAGTTATGTTATGCTTAGTGAAAACATAGGATAGAAAGTACAAAAACATGGAAGAATAGGAACAGGGACAATAAGTTTGATCCTAGGAAGAAACAGTATAACAAAGTGTATTAGTTAGGAGAAACAAATTTAGTGGTCAGTAACAAAGTGTATCAGTCCATAATAGTAGTAAGCCGATTGATTCAGTAAATAAAGCAGTTAGACCACCATTGCAATGTTGGGACTGCAAAGAACCTCATTTGTACAGAGATTTTCCTTTAAGTAAGAACAAAAACTTGTGTTGGGCGTAGGCCTATTTTGAGAAGAAATGTTATTTTGAGTGCAGGCCTAATTTTGGAGAATAACGATTGACAGGAAAAGAAGCACGCATGAGGAAAAGCAACATGCATGAGGAAAACCAACATGCAAGAGGAGCAATGTGCAAGAGGAAAAGCAACGTGGCGCGCAGGGAGGAAAACCTAACCATTTTAGGGTTAAGTTTTTTAATAAATATTGTAACAGCTATAAGCCTGTAAAATAATATAAATAAGAACCTAAGAGGTCTAGGTTAGGGGTTCAGTTGTGGTTCAATAGTTGTAAGTTTGATATTTAAGAAGTTCAAAGAGATGGTATTGGTGACTATGATTGTAATAAGGTGTTAATAAGCTAGATTTTGAGGGTTAGGTCACATGATGAGGAGCCAAGTGTGATCTAGTCTACCTCACAGAGGGTATTGAACCTCTTCATGCTTGCATAAAGAAATATTTAATGCACGTAGTGACATATTTTGCAGTAGACCTAATAAAAGAGCAGAGAATCCAAATCTTTGTGGATGTAGCCCAGGAGGGGGTGAACCACGATAAAACATGTATTATATGTGATGTTTATTGCATGTTTACTTTCTATCAATGATTAGTTTATGAATGAATGGTTAAGCTAGATATATTAGAATGCATGCATGGACCTAAAATATGAATGAATCCTAATATTTGAATGAAGAACATGATGAATGCATAAAGAAGGCAGATTACACTCCTAGATCCCCACTCATTCCTAGACTACAAGAACTTGTGCATTGCAGTCACCATAAAGCTATCTCAGGTGAGACTACGCAGTGCACTCTGTGCACTATGTTTCTTTCTGGTTTACCAGGAGGTTCGATAGTTTTAGAGGGTTTTTTTGGAAACCTGTTGACATACAAACCTTGGTCAACCCTAGAAGTAGAAGTGAGAGAGATAGAAACCAACAAATGGTTCTATTTCCAGTTGGAACTACATAAGATTGAGTGGACGGGATCCATGGAAGATTCACACAGATAATGAAAGTATAGAAGAGAATGTTTAGGCCATGGAATCCAATGAAGGCGAAGATCGAAAGATGGTTGAAAACAAAGGAAATTTATTTTGCGCATAAGAATAACATAAAACCTAAGATAACATTGCACAAATATATTGACAAATACATGTTTAGCGACTTGCATGAGATATTTTTTTTTGATTTCCTGCATGTGTTGCGGGAGTGTCTATTGAGGTTAAAGGGAAACCATCCTACAAATCGTATCAGACAACTAGAGTGGAATCTTGTGGAGATCATGCAGTTACAAAAATTTAACAACAAATTTACACGCGCAATAGATTTTTGGTTAGACAATATTGTTGCAGGGTTTATCACCGAATTTGCAGTAGATACCACGAATTCTTACAACGCGGCAGAGAAGGATTTTATAAAAGGACCCAGAGGTAGATATATCATATCATTGTACACTTAAATCAAGATTTTATAGTATAACAACGATGTGATGACCATGGAATCATACAACTAAACTTCCCTGCATGCATGGGGGAAGAACTGACACGAGCTGGAGAAATGGAGGAAGAGATGGATAAGGGAAAGAAGAAGGAGGCCATAAACCCAATCATGATGGAATAAGACCAGATAAAGAAAATAATGGAAACATCTAGAAAGGCGCGCAGTGGAGCACCCTACCAATATAAGATGAATAATAAGAAGAGAGCCATAGTTGATAGAGAGGGCTTAGAAAGTGATGAAGAAGAGGTAGAGGATCTCCGGGTTGTGGAGAATATTGAGGAAATCTTGCACACAACATATGAAATTAAAATAGGAGATCCAAGGGTAGGAACATAAGGAAGAACTCCAATCCATATCAATGTCAGTGTGGAACCTATAACCTCATGTGTGACTAGTACACCAGACAGAGCACCAACATCTATACAACCAAATTTTAGTGGCAGAAGAATGAAAAGACAAGGATCTAGTCAAGGAGCATCAAATGGGAAATCCATTTCAATAAGTATTAGTCAAATATGTACATCGCGTGGAGGTAGTAGTTCAACACAGTTCAAAATGGAAGGACATGATTCCATGATCAAGTTACTAGAATTTCGGGGAGAGGCATCAGAGGACCCTGAAAAGAATTTATTCATTTGCGAGAATATTTGGGAAGAAAATCATATTACAAACGAGGATACAAAACTTTCACAATTATATATCATGCTAAGAGACCACGCACTGGACTGGTATATGAGCCTAGATGTAAACAATCCACCAGGAATAACAAGGACTATTGCAGACGTGAAAAAACTACTTATAAATAAATTTCAGAAACCCAACGCAGAAGATCAGTATATGAATGAAATGATTGAAATCAGGAAAAAACCATGTGAGTTTGTTTGGGATATTGATCATAGGTTCAAACGGTTTAAAGGTAAGTTGAAGTATGAAATTACTGACATGCAACATAGGCACTTATTTGTGAACTCACTACTACCAAATTTGAAATACCCATTAAGACAACAAAAGTTCCAAACTCAGGAAGAGGCTCTGCAAGCATCCTTGAAAAATGAAGAGAACTAGTATCAGAAGACAAATCCAACAATATAAGAGTTGAAGGAGGATTTGAAGAACCTAACATTTCAACTTAACCAAAATAAAGGCAAAGATAAAAGAGAATTTGTTTGGTGTACCACATGCAGGACAAAAGGACACCATAAGAACGAATGTCCAAATTTCACACAATACATGGAAAAATGAGAACCAAACCATTTTCCAATAGGAGGACCATGGTACAAGATCTATAAAATGCATGGGCATGATCCATATCATTGTCCAATGATGCAGAAGTATCAAATAGTACCAAAAGTTAATAATGCAAATTTTTCAAGTTAGTAGGTCGTGATGATAAATATTTTAGGGCGATGGAGCTGATGAGAAAAATAACTTCAAATACCTATAGGGTGTAAGAAGAAATTATGACAGGGAAAGTTGCAACTCAGTTCAAACATGTAACACCTCCACACAACAATGCGGAACAACAACATAACACTGTGCATTCACAATACAACAACACGTAGCCACAGTATAACTAGGTACCTCAGTAAAACGCACCACGAGGAGATCAAGGTGGATACAGAGGTGGAGGATGAGGTAGAGGAGGATTTGGATGAGGTAGAGATTCAGTAGTGTGCCACAACTTCCAACAACCAGGAAATTATGCAAGGGAATGCCCACTTCCACCTGCAACATGTATGTACTGTCATGCAGCAGACCATGATACAGAAGATTTTCTGACACTCTTGGGAAAGATCCAAGAAAAGAGGAATCAAAACAAACAGAATGTACAGGAGATTTCTGCAGAAGCCAGGGATGATGGAAGAAATATCAACATAGTCACATGAGGAGGATCTAAGATAGGAACTGACGCAGTAAGACAAGATCCAATGCAACAACAATGGGTGAAGATGAATACTGATCCACATAAGCAGTTTGATGCATAGAAAGAAAATGAAACATTCAAGGATGAAAGACAAGAGTTTCTCAAGAAAAATGTTGCATTTACATCAATCGCACAACATACTTAGAACGTACCAGTGCATGAAATTCCCTCCTCAATGGACCATACGAATGAACCACAACCTGTAGAGAAAGTAAGTAACATAAAAAAAAAAATCTGCAATCCTGTGTTAATTTATTAAAGGATCCATCATCTTTTAAGATCTTACAAAACCTTCTAGAAATATGTAACACAGAGGTAGAAGGGAAATTAGAGTAGAAAATAGTTAATCATATCCATACAAGAAGAAGGACAAGCAAGGAATTTAGACTAATTGCTAACATTAGGGATTTCAACATGTGGGATATTATACTAGACTTAGGCTTTGATGTAAATTTTTTACCTAAGAAGACATGGCAGTGTATGAGAGAACCCACATTAGGCTATTCACCTGTCCATTTGAAACTATCAAATCAACATAGAGTTTTACCAATTGGAAGGCTTAAAGGTGTGAAAATAGATTTGGATGGAGTGTGCACTATGACATACTTTGAAGTAATAAAGATAGTAGATGTCACAACACCTTATCCAACATTGCTTGCATTGGATTGGGCATTTGATAGCCATTCTATAATCAACCTGAAGTCAAGGAAAATGACATTTTAATGAGGTGAATATAGAGTCATTGCACCATTAGATCCTTCATAAGGATAAATGTTTGTAGAACCCACTTGTTTGGATTTGGAAGAAATAAATCAATTGTATGGAACCACCACGCACAAAGAAGATTATGTCAACCCAACTGTAGATGGGGTACTCAGTAGGAGAATCATCACATCATGTGCTTCTTACTCAGATATAGGGTTGGAAAATTGGCAACAACGATTACATGAAATTTCCACAAGAAGGTGCACAAGAATAGACCGCACAGTAAGATGGGTTGGTACAAAGATAAGAGAACCTCCCAGTTTTCATGGGTTAAATGACTTAGAAGAATTTCTGAAAAAATATGAAGAGGAAGTGTTAGAAAATCATAGGCCCTTAGCCTTATATATTGCACTCAAGGCCACACCTGCAAGATGGTGGGAAGTGCACAAAGAAACAATTCAAGACTGGTACCAATGTAAATGATTATTGCGCATTAGATTCGACACAGAACATGGGAGCAATAAAATGTAGAGGTATGATGGGAAAGGAACACCAAAAAAACACTTGGAGAAGTGCATAACACAATGGAGGATGACACGACCAGAAGAATGGCCTCATCACTTCATCCATAAACTTGAAGGAATGGCAGAGAACTGGTATATAGACCAAGAGATGCACAGAGGCACTACAGAATGGAAAACATTACAACATGACTTTGTAGTAATTTTCTCATTTGAACATGAGAACCTCGACATTGATTCAACACTGAAGAAGATAACAAGAGTGATATTTATTGATGAAACATAGGTTGAACTCATGACATAATATCAACAACAAAATAGACATACAATCAAAGAACAACTTTCATTCTATCATGTTGAAGAGGAAGCACCAGATAAAGATGACCCTCGCAACATTCAAATTACATAAATTGAAGGAGAAAGAGAGGTCGAAGGTCCATCTCTAGAATCAGAAGTATTTGTTGCACCAATCAAAGTTAATAAAGTCAACATTGGGACAACTGACAATCCTAAAATGGCAAGTATTGGAGACTATTGGGATGAACAAACAGTAGAAAGAATAACAGAGTTACTGCACAAATACAGTGACATGTTCCCAACAACCTTTACATAGATGAAAGGCATGGAAGGAGAGCTAGGAGAGATGAAAATACTTCTCAAACCTGAGGAAAGACCCATTAAGTAGAGGCATTACAGATTGAGTCCAGTATATAAGAAGAAAGTGAAAGGAGAAATTGACAAAATTATGGAAGTTGTTATCATAGAACTAGTAGAGGAATATGAATGGATAAGAGAGGGGGAGAAGATAAGCTAAGTGATATTAAAGGATTTATGTATATTGTGTGACTAACTTGCAGAGCTGAGTGCAAGTGTTGTAAGTGTTGAGTGCATGGATTGTAAGAAGGCTCTGTGCTATATCTACTCGGGGAAGGAGGATCTGGTGAGGTGTGTGAAGATCTCTTGTCCTATGCAGAGTACAAGTGTGAGATCAGTGATGTAACCCGATTGACCAAAGCTAATAAAGAAGAAGAAGACTTTGTGGACGTATCCCCAGGGTGGGGGTGAACCATGGTAACTCTGTGTGTTGTGCTCGATGCTTCGACCTAATGTGTTGGTTTCTTTCCATGTGTTGTGCTTGATATGATTATGTTATGTGCTTTGCTATGATATACTTAGGTAGATCCACTTTTCTTTGTGCTTCTTAGATATGTGGGTATAGATTTGACATATATGAAAGTGTTGAGTGCTAGACCTATTTTTTTGTTTCTAAGTACTAACTTAACCTAGATCTAAGTGAATGTTGCGGTTCTCTGTGCCATCTACGGATTGCCATGAGGGTTAAATACTGATGAATGATCTATGCTAAAGTGCTTGCTAAGAGTAAGAATCACAGATCTATGTCCCAGCTAAGGTTGTAGACACCTGAGTCTTGCAACCACCCCTACCTCTACCTCAGGTGAGACTTCATCTGCTTCACAGGTGTTGTCAAAAAAGCCGATAGTTAGGGTTGTGTTGGTGCATTGTTGAAGCGTTGAACCCTGGGTCTACCCATATGCCAACAAATGGTTTCGTTGCCGGGACCTGAAATTGTGATTGTTGGGAAATGAGGAAGAAGAAACTTTGTGCAAAAGAAAGAATTATGCGTAGATCTGTTGCCCTAGTGCATAGATGTTTACTCGACTTGTGAAGATTTGTGCTAGGAATAAGGTCAGATCTGAAGAAAGGAAGATCATAACCGAAGAAAAGAAGCGATATTTGAATGCTCTGTGCTCTAAGAAAAGTAAAAGTGGAAATTTCTGAAAAAGAAAGAAGTCAGATTTGCAGAAAAGAGGTAAGATCTGTGAGCTCTGTGCTCTAATAAAGGTAATAATAGTCAAAAGTCTTTATATATGGAAGCTTTGTGCTATTTAGAAGTAATATAAGTGAATTTTTTTGTTTCTAGAGCATGGATCTAGGTATGTTTTATAGATTATGTCCTAGCTTAAAAACCAGGGCATTAATAGATGAAAGAAATTTTGATATGAATAGATCTGATAAGTTTAATGATAGATATGTTATACCTATGCATAGAAAGTATGTCTGGACTAACAACTGGATGCATGATCCTAGAAAGAAATTTTTGTAGGCTAGCCATTATGATCCTAGTGTGCAATACAAGAAGAGTTGGGGATCATTGAAGAGAAAGAGAGGATTAACTCTTTGTTACAGTTACAGAAGACCAGGACATCTTGCTAAGGAATTCCCTGGGAGAAAACCTAGTTGTCTCTGTTGCAAATCTTTGGACCACGACGTATTGGATTGCCCTAGAATGATTGCTAAGTCGGAAAGGTTGAATCTGAATCAAGAAGACTAGAAGGCAAATCCTGAAAAGGCGGAAACCCAACAAGAATCAGAGAAAATATTAATACGAATAAAAGAAACCCTGAAGGAACATAAAGATGTCCGATTACCAAAGATCTTCAAAGAAAAGGATCAAGTCGAAGCAAGAATAGGGGACTTCGTCATTGACTGTATTCTTGATGAGGAAACACAAGTGAACATTATGCCAGAAAGAACTTGGGAAGCTATAGGAAAGCCTGCCATGATCCCTTCCCTAGGAGGGACAAGTTTATTCAGAGGAAAACTAGTAAACCTATGTGGAAGGCTCACCCAGATACCTATGACTGTCAATGGAACTTCGACAGAGGAATACTTTGAGATTATTAAATTTGTTGAAGACAACACCCTATTTACCATGCTCATAGGGAAACCTTGGATTGATAGAGAACAAGCTAGATGAAAAGAGGAAGAAGAAGTTTTGGAACATAAGAAGCAAGAGTTAAAAGACTTTATGACCAAAAAGATCGTGCACTTGATTGAAGAACAGAAAAGCAGATCGTAGATATTTAATACTAGCAACTCTGATGTCGAGGCTAAGAGAACACTAGAGGATCCATAGAAGATTGAGTTACCTATTTTCGATACAGAAGAAGTATTATCCAGGAACCCTAGAAAATAATTTCAACAGCATGAAGTAACTAAGACCATAGAATATAAGCATCAGAATGGTAAACACATTACTGAGAGGAATCTTACTGGGAAGAAGGCTAGATATTTAAGAAAGAAAAGGGCTAATACTGTAAGGTTACAAGAGGTTCTATAGGATACTTCGCAGAAAGAAAAATTGCAGAATTGGAGCTTCACCAAGATATCAGAACAATGACATAGAGTACTTCGCCATGACGAAGCAATATAGCCATTGGGGCCGATATATCCATTCGACTTCTTCTTCAAACGGGCATAAAAGCAATAAAGGTTCATCATCCAACTGTTGAAACGCGCCATAACGGGTCAAACAGGAGTTAATGAAGGATCATAACCATTGCCAAAAAACCATTGCTAAGTTTCCCTACTTAGTCCATTGGGCCACGCACCGAGAATACTTTTTTCTAAGTGAGAATTTGAGCACGAAACCTGATATTAATTCACCCTGAGATCATTGCCTTGTTCCCATACTATTCACTGTAGTCTCTGAATTCCTTTCGCACCTGAGCTACCTGACCCAAGCTTGTATGTCGGACGAGCTCAGTGCTATTGAGAAAGTAGTTGAAGAAGTTTTAATTGACTTAATGAATGAGAGATTCATGTCGGAGCGAGGAGTGTCTATAGGTGTACAAGCATCGTTCTCAGGAGCATTTCCAGCTTCCCCCTCCACTGCTCGAGCAGGACCATACCGACTACCTTCGAAAAGACGATCTAAGCTCGGAAACGACTTTTCCACTGTGAAGATGATCCCAAGTATCTTTCCTAAGTATATCCCACCACTAAGCGGCAAAGTGAATTGAGACACTGTACCCAAAGACTTTGAATATGTTTTGGTCACTGCGTACCTCCCGAAAGGGGTGCATGTAGTTTGTGTTGACCAGGATAAGCTCATAGCGCTGAAATTTAGTGATTTTAACCTTGGAGATCACAAAGTTTACAGTATGCTAGCCCCAAACAAGTACTTAACTATCACAAAATGGAGGAACCCAAATATTGTCCCTCAACAATGGACCCATAACCTCACACAGTCAACCCTCCTAAATGTAATGAAGATTCCTCATTTCGGGAGGCATCGGGAAGTGAATGCATGTGTCAAATTGTTGTTTTCCTGCTACCACGGAGGATACTTATGGTTCGATCGCCGCATCACTGTGGATTCAATTCTAATCAATCGAATCACAGGGCTAAGCATGCAGGGCCATGACCCGCAGAAGTTACCCTGGAAAGACCGCAAATCACGATCTCGCCCAGTGAATAAAAGACACATATGGTGATGTAGAGAAGGGAACGCAAGGCTACAAGGTAGCCTCCATCAAGAATGCAACAGTGCGCCTCGGTTTCCAGATGATTGCAGGGAAGTGAGTCTACAAGAACAAACCCACACAGGTGACTAGATTTGTAGTTGACCTCGCATGGAAGTGCACGGAGGGACTACAAATGAACTGGGTGAAGTACCTTGTAAATCAACTTGAGCTTGACTGCAGAGAAGCGCAAGACCAAGGGTATGAGTTCCANTTTTCAGAGATCGAACCCTTCGAACCACTGGCCGCGAAGTTCGGTACGTTGTGGTACTCCAGTGACATGAACAAGCAGTGGCAGTCCAATTTCGTCTTCCACGCTTATTAAAACCAATTGAAGAATGCAATCCATTCTACACCGTGCCTCACACCAAACACACTTCATAGGTTTAGACCTTTGATCAAATTCAGCGTAGACCACCACTTCACCTATATCACAGCATGCGCTGATGAGCACAAACAACAACTCTATTCATACTACAAGTTGACAGAAGAATACGTGGAGCAGATTACGAAGGAATGGTCAGCGGACCTCCTTGTTCCAGTGGACCCTGTAGAAATATCCGACATGGAAAGCCTTGAAGCTATACTGGATACACCTGGACCAAGCAAGACTAAGACGAATGATGAAGTTTAAGATATCCATAGCACATCCACGAAGACTACTTCGATCTCACCTGTGCAGGGAGGTGATGGTGAAGAACTAGGTGGCACAGAGGTTGAGAAAAACAAAGGTGAGGTTACTCTGCCTAGAGAGGAGGAGGATGCCTCTAAGAAGAGGAGGGTCACCCCACCAAAGCCCTCATCCTGAAAGAAAACTAAGGCCACCCAGACTACGTTTAAGACTACCCTCACACAGGACAACTTCGACTTCTTGATCACTACATTGAATGATGCCTCACTAGAGATCGCAGAAAGGCAATAAGTGAAGCAGGAGGAGATATTTAGCCGACTCACGGGTGAACTTCAAGAAGTGAAGCAGGCACTCTAGTCCAACTGAGTCATTTCTACTATTCCCTTGATGACAAGAATAACAGGAACAGGCAATGAGCCCACCCAATTATGCCATATCACCGAGAAATTCGAAGCTCGCCTTCGACAAGGTCAAGAAGACATGGCGCAAGCCACCCAGGCTTTGGCACATGTACAACGCTCACTTATAGTACAACAGAGGAAGGTAGAACATGAACAACTTTCCTTACAAGTGAAGTGGGAAGAGGAGAAATCACAGTTATAGTAGATCAAGGACCAATTTCTAGTAGAGCAACTTAACGTATAAGAACGAGTTCACAAAGCACTTCACTCTGTGACAGTCATTGAAGTGAAAATTGAAGAACGTGTCCCACAACAGGTGGCACAAATTGAAGAAGTAATCCAACAAATTCAGTTGTGCATCGTAGATCTGGATCTTTGTACCGTGCCCGAGACTCCCCAAGAAGTAAGAGATCCAAGGGAGGCAACTTCCCGTAGCGTAGTTGACAGGTTAAAAACCTTAGCTTTGGAATGTAAGCAACTGAGCGTTAGAAGCACCCAGATTTATGAGAACCTCACAGAGAACCCAAAATTGCAAACATTAGAGGCATAGCTACAAGAAGAAAAGTAGCATGCAGATACGCTACAAGCACAGTTGAAGGCCTTGACCCCAGTTGAAAGAATGAAGCAATTTCCAGAACAATGCATCGCCCAACAACCTGTACACATGTTGCAAAGTAAAGTGATGGAAGTCTCTCAATGACTTCAACCACTCCAAGAGAAAGCATGCCAACTGTTCATTGAGGTTGAGATCCAGGCAGTCGAGCTTGAACATGTTATCATCACCGCAGAATAGTGCATGGAAGGACTAGTAAATGATGCAGTGATCCAGGAGTTCACTGAGCAAGAGGCTGTCGCACTGCAACAAGTCGAAGTATCTCAAGCCATGCTTGAGACATTTGAAGAGGATTTGATCAGATCAGAGTGACTTGGGACAAGTCACAGGTGAGTGTTGGGGGTCTGTTGGCCCTTGACCAAGTTTTGAGGAACACTTGGTCATATTTGACCATTTTGGGACTTCGATAGCCTATCAAAGATGGAGCACCAGGTGAAGCAGAGATCACGGGATATCGGCCCACTTTTGGGGCCCTTTTAGGGTTTTGGGTTAATGTAATGGGAAAGGGATGTTGTCCCATGGGTTTACCCATGTTTAGTCCTATTTTGTAAAGTATAAATAAGTAGCTAAGCAATGTAAGAGAGGGGGAGAAGATAAGCTAAGTGCTAGTAAAGGCTTTGTGTATATTATGTGACCGACTTGCAGAGCTAAGTGCAAGTGTTGTAAGTGATGAGTTCATGGATTGTAAGAAGCCTCTTTGCTAGATCTATTCAGGGAAGGAGGATCTGGTGAGGTGCACGCAGATCTCCTATCCTATGTGGAGTACAAGTGTGAGCTCAGTGTTGTAACCTGATTGACCAAAGCTAATAAAGAAGAAGAAGACTTTGTGGATGTAGCCCCAGGGTGGGAGTGAACCACGGTAACTTTGTGTGTTGTGCTCGGTGATTCAACCTAATGTGTTGGCTTCTTTCCATGTGTTGTGCTTGATATGATTATTCTATGTGATTTTCTATGATATACTTAGATAGATCCACTTTTCTTTGTGCTTCTTAGATGTGTGGGTATAGATTTGACATATATGAAAGTGTTGAGTGCTAGACCTATTTTGTTGTTGCTAAGTACTAACTTAAGCTAGCTCTAAGTGAATGTTGCGGTGCTCTGTGCCATCTGCGGAGTGCCATGAGGGTTAAATATTGATGAATGATCTATGCTAAAGTGCTTGCTAAGAGTAAGAATCACAGATCTGTGTCCCAACTAAGGTTGCAGACACCTGAGTCTTGCAACCACCCCTGCCTCTACCTTGGGTGAGACTTCATCTACTTCGTAGCTATTGTTGAAAGGGCCGGTAGTTAGGGTTTTGTTGGTGTGTTGTTGAAGCATTGAACCCTGGGTCTGCCCCTGTGCCAACAAGCCCTATGTTAGTATAAGAAAAGAAACAAGGGGGGATAAGGATTTGTGTAGATCTGAGTAAATTGAATGATGTTTTCCTACATGCCCCTTTCCCTACCCCTTTTGCAGATGAGGTCTTAGAGAATGTGGGAGGCCATGAAGCATATTCACTTACAGATGGATTCTCAGGCTACCATCATATCAAAATAACTCCAAAAGACAGGTATAAGACTACCTTTTCTACATAATGAAGATCCTACCAATATACAATCATTCCATTTGGGATGAAGAATGCACCAACCATATTTTCAAGAGTAGTCATAGATTCTTTTAAGGAATTCATACATCAGTTTCTAGAAGTATATCTGGATGACTGGACTGTATATAGTATTTTAAAGCATCATGTATAAGTGTTAAGACTAATGTTCGAAAGATGCAGGCAATGTCAGATATCATTGAATATCAAGAAATTCATTTTTGCGACACCTTTTGGAATATTGTTGGGGCATATAGTGTGTAAACAAGGTTTACTAGTGGATCCTACTAATATCGCAGTCAATGTAAATTTACCACCATGAAAATCAGTGCACCAATTGAGAGAAACACTGGGACATACATGCTATTACATGAAATTTATAAAGGGGTATGCGCAGATTATTTCCCCAATGGAAAAAACTGTTAACAAATGATGTTAGATTCCAGTGGAATGAGGACTGTCAACAAGGGTTGGACACCTTAAAAGAAAAGATGGTCACAATGCATATCCTATTATTCCCATATTGGGAAAATACATTTAATGTGAATGTAGATGCATCAACCATAGCACTTGGAGAAATTTTGGTGCAGGGGAATTAGACCATCCTATAGCCTTTGCAAGCAGAAAACTGTCAGAATCAGAGAAAAACTACAACACCACATAAAGAGAAGGCCTAGCCATGGTATATGCACTGCATAAGTTCAAGCACTAATTACCAGGTAAACACTTTAAAATGTTCACATACCATTCTGCCCTCAAATACCTAGTCAACAAACCAGTTTTGGGGGGGAGGATCTGTAGATGGTTGTTATTATTCCAAGAATTTGATTTTGAAGTGATAGTCAAACTAGGGAAGTTGAATGCAGGACCCGATCACATGTCAAGGGTAACTAATTGAGAAGAACTTAATAATTTGGAAGACAACTTCCCTGATGCATAAAGATTGTAGGATGGTGGAGCTAATAAGAGAAAGAAATTCAGATACTTATAGGGTGAAAGTAGAAATGATGATAGGGAAAGTTGCACCTCAGTTCAACCAGGTACCACCTCCATACATCAATGTGCAGAAACAGTATAACATTGCGCAGCCGCAATAAAATAACACGCAACCACAGTATAACTCCGCATAGTATAACCAGGTACCTCAGTACAACGCATCGTGAGGAGATTGAGGTGGATACAGAGGTGGATGATGAGGTAGAGGAGGATTTGGATGAGGCATAGGTCTAGTAGTGTGCCACAACTGCTAACATCTAGTACATTATGCAAGGGAATTACCACTTCCACCTACGACATGTATGTACTGTCACGCAACATACCATGATACAAAAGACTATCTGACACTCTTGGGAAATATGCAAGAAAAGACGAATCAGAACAACCAGAATGTATCGTGGATTTTTGCAAAAGCATGGTATGATGGAAGAAACATCAACATAGTCACATGAGGAGGAGCTAAGATAGGAACTAACACAGTAAGACAAGATCCAGCGCAACACCAATGGGTGAAGATGAATATTGATCCACATAAGCAATTTGATGCACGAAAATAAAATGAAACATTCAAAGAGGAAATACAAGAGTTTATCAAGAAAAATGTTGTGTCTACATCAGTCGCGCAACATACCAGTGCACAAAATTCCCTCCTCAATGGACCATACCAATGAAGCACAACCTGTAGAGAAAGTAAGTAACATAAAAAAAATTATGCAAACCTATGTTAAGTTATTAAAGGATCCATCATCTTTTAAGATCTTACAAAACCTGCTAGAAATATGTAACACAGAGGTAGAAGGGAAATTAGAGCAGAAAACAGTCAATCATCTCCATACAAGAAGAAGGACAAGCAAAGAATTCATACTAAATGCCAACATTATGAATTTCAATATGTGGGATATTATATTGGACTTAGGCTCTGAAGTAAATTTTTTACCTAAGATGACATGGCAGTGTATGGAACAACCCACATAAGGCTATTCACTTGTCCAGCTGAAACTAGCAAATCAACACGAATTTTTAAAAATTGGAAGGATTAAAGGTGTGACAATATATTTGGATGGAGTGCGCACTATGGAAGACTTTGAAGTAATAGAGATAGTAGATGCCACAACACCTTATCCAACATTGTTTGGATTAGATTGGGAATTTGATAACCAGGCCATAATAAACCTGAAGACAAGTAAAATGACACTTGAATCAGGTGAATATAGAGTCATTACACCATTATATCCTTCAGAAGGAGAAAGGTTTGTAGAACCCACTTGTTTGGATTTGGAAGAAATAAACTAGTTGTACAAGACCACCACGCATGAAGAAGATTATGTCAACCCAACTGCAGATGAGTTACTCAGCTGGAGAAGCATCACATCATGTGCTTCTGACTCAGATATAGGGTTGGAAAATTGGAAACAATGATTACTTGAAATTTCCACAAGAAGGTGTGCAAGAATAGACCTCGCAGTAAGATGGGTTGGTACATAGATAAGAGAACCTCCCAGTTTTCATGGGGTAAATGACTTAGAGGAATTTATGAAAAAATATGAAGAGGAAGTGTTATAAAATTGGAGGCTCTTAGCCTTAGATATTGCACTCAAGGCCACACCTCTAAGATGGCGGGGTGTGCACAAAGAAACAATTCAGGACTGGTAATAATGTAAAGGATTATTGCGCATTAGATTCGGTGCAGAACATGGCAGAAATAAAATGCAGAGGTATGATGGGCAAGGAGCACCAACAAAACACTTGGAGAAGTCCATAACACAATGGAGGATGACACCACCAGAGGAATGGCATCATCACTTCATCCATACATTGGAAGGAATCACAGAGAACTAGTATATAGACCAGGAGATGTGTAGAGGCACTACAAAATGGATAACATTACAATAGGACTTTGTAGTAACTTTCTCATTTGAACATGAGAACCCTAACATTTATTCCTCACTGAAGAAGATAAGAGGAGTGATATTTATTGATGAACCAGAGGTTGAACTCGTGACAGAATATCAACAACAAAATATACAGACAATCAAAGAACTACTTTCATGCTATCATGTTGAAGAGGAAGCACCAGATGATGATGACCCTCACAACATTGAAATTACAGAAATTAAAGGAGAAAGAGAGGTGGTAGGTCGATCTATAGAATCATAAATATTTGTTGCACCAATAAAAGTTAATAAAGTCGACATTGGGACAACTGACAATCCTAAAATGGCAAGTATTGGATATTATTGGGATGAACAAACAGTAGAAATAATAACAGAGTTACTACCCGAATACAGTGACATGTTCCCAATGACCTTACAGAGATGATAGTCATAGTAGGAGAGCTAGGAGAGATGAAAACACTTCTCAAATCTGAGGAAAGACCTATCAGGTAGAGGCCTTACAAACTGAATCTAGTATATAAGCAAAAAGTGAAAGAATAAATTGACAAAATGTTGGAAGTTGTTATCATAGAACTAGTAGAGGAATCTGAATGGATAAGACCTGTGGTCATCCGAAAAAAGAAACAAGGGGGGATAATGATTTGTGTAGATATGAGTAAATTGAATGATACTTTCCTACATGACCCTTTCCCTACCCCTTTTACAGATGAGGTCTTAGAGAATGTGGGAGGCCAGAAAGCATATTCACTTACAAATGGATTCTCAGGCTACCATCAGATAAAAATAATTCCAGAAGACATGTATAAGACTACTTTTTCTACATAATGGGGATCCTACCAATATACAGTCATGTCATTTGGCATGAAGAATGCACCAACCATATTTTCAAGAGTAGTCATAGCTTCTTTTAAGGAATTCATACATCGGTTTCTAGAAGTATATCTGGATGACTGGACTGTATATATTATTTTAAAGGTTCATGTAGAATTGTTAAGACTAATGTTGGAAAGATGCAGGCAATGTCAGATATCATTGAATATCAAGAAATAAATTTTTGGGACACCTTTTGGAATATTGTTGGAACATATAGTGTGTAAACAAGGTTTACTAGTGGATCTTGCTAAGATTGCAATCATTGTAAATTTACCACCACCAAAACCAGTGCGTCAGTTGAGAGAAACATGGGGACATACAGGCTATTACATGAAATTTATAAAGGGGTATGTGAAGATTACTGCGCCAATGGAAAAACTGTTAAAAAAGGATGTTGGATTCCAATGGAATGAGGACTGTCAACAAGGGTTGGACACATTAAAAGAAAGCATGGTCACAACACCTATCCTAGTATTCCCATATTTTGAAAATGCATTTCATGTGCATGTAGATGCATCAACCATAGCACTTGGATCAATTATGGTGTAGATAGGAGCAGGGGACTTAGACCATCCTATAGCCTTTGCAAGCATAAAACTTTCAGAATAAAATAAAAAATACACTACCACATAAAGAGAAGGCCTAGCCATGGTATATGCACTACATAAGTTCAGGCACTACTTACCGGGTAAACACTTTAAAATGTTCACATACCATTCTTCCCTCAGATACCCAGTCAACAAGCCAGTGTTGGGGGGGAGGATCTGTAGATGGTTGTTATTATTCCAAGAATTTGATTTCAAAGTGATAGTCAAACCAGGGAAGTTGAATGTAGGACCCAATCACATTTCAAGGGTAAATAATGGAGAATAACTTACTAACTTGGAAGATAACTTCCCTGATGCATAAAGATTGTAGGATGATGGAGATGATGAGAGAAATAACTTCAAATACTTATAGGGTGTAAGCATAAATGATGACAGGGAAAGTTTCACCTCGGTTCAACTAGGTACCACCCCCATAGAATAATGCACAACAACAGTATAACATTGCATAGACACAATACAACAACATGCAGCCACAGTATAACCAGGTACCTCAGTACAATGCACCGCGAGGAGATAGAGGTGGATACATAGGTGGAGGATGAGGTAGAGGAGGATTTGGATGAGACAGAGGTCCAGTAGTGTTCCAAAACTGCCATCAACCAAGACATTATGCAAGGGAATGCCCACTTCCACCTGCGACATGTATGCATTGTCACACAGTAGACCATGATACATAAGATTGTTCGACACTCTTGGGAAAGATCCAAGAAAAGAGATATCAGAACAACCAGAATGTATACTGGATTTCTACAAAAACCATGGATGATGGAAGAAACATCAACATAGTCATACGAGGAGGAGCTAAGACAGGAACTAATATAGTAAGACAAGATCCAATGCAACACTAATGGGTGAATATGAATATTGATCCACATAAGCAGTTTGATACACGAAAAGAAAATGAAAAATTCAAGGAGGAAAGACAAGAGTTTCTCAAGAAAAATGTTGTGTCTACATCAACTGTGCATCATACTCAGAACGTACCAGTGCAAAAATTTCCATCCTTAATAGACCATACCAGTGAAGCACGACCTGTAGAGCACGTAAGTAACATAAAAACTTTTCTACAATCTTGTGTTAAGTTATTAAAGGATCCATAATATTTTAAGATCTTACAAAACTTGCTAGAAAGATGTAACACAGAGGTAGAAGGGAGATTAGAGCAGAAAACAATCAATCATCTCCATACAAGAAGAAGGACAAGCAAGGAATTCAAACTAAGTGCTAACATTGGGGATTTCAATATGTGGGATATTATATTGGACTTAGGATTTGAATTAAATGGTTTACCTAAGAAGACATGACAATGTATGGGAGAACCCACATTAGGCTATTCACCTGTCCTGTTGAAACTAGCAAATCAACACAGAGTTTTACCAATTGGAAGGCTTAAAGTTGTGACAATAGATTTGGATGGAGTGTGCACTATGAAAGACTTTGAAGTAATAGAGATAGTAGATTTCACAACACCTTATCCATAATTGGTTGGATTAGATTAAGCATTTGATAACTAGGCCATAATCAACCTGAAGACAAGGAAAATGGCATTTGAATCAGGTGAATATAGATTCATTTCACCATTAGATCCTTCAAAAGGAGAAAGGTTTGTAGAACCCACTTGTTTGGATTTGGACGAAATAAATCAGTTGTACAGAACCACCGTTCGCGAAGAAGATTATGTCAACCCAACTGTAGATGGGGTACACAAGTGGAGAAGAATCACATCATGTGCTTCCGACTCAAATACTGGTTTGGAAAATTGGCAACAACGATTAAATGAAATTTACACAAGAAGGTGTGAAATAATAGACCACACAGTAAGATGGGTTGGTACACAGATAAGAGAACCTCTGAGTTTTCATGGGGTAAATGACTTAGAGGAATTTCTGAAAAAATAAGAAGAGGAAGTGTTAGAAAATTATAGGCTCTTAGCCTTAGATATTGCACTCAAGGACACACCTGCAATATGGTGGGGTGTGCACAAAGAAAAAATTTAGGACTGGTACCAATGTAAACGATTACTGCACATTAGAATCAGTGCATAACAAGGGAGCAATAAAATGCAGAGGTATGATGGGAAAGAAGCACCAACAAAAAACTTGGAGAAGTGCATAACACAATGGAGGATGACACCACCAGAAGAATGGCCACATCACTTCATCCATACATTGGAAGGAATCTCACACAATGGAGGATGACACCACCAGAAGAATGGCCACATCACTTCATCCATACATTGGAAGGAATCTCAAAGAACGGGTATATAGACCAGGAGATGTGTAGAGGCACTACAGAATGGACAACATTACAACATAACTTTGTAGTAACTTTCTCATTTGAACATGAGAACCCCAACATTGATTCAACACTGAAGAAGATAAGAGGAGTGATATTTATTGATGAACCAGAGGTTGAACTCACGACATAATATCAACAAAAAAATAGACAGACAGTCAAAGAACTACTTTCATGTTATCATGTTGAAGAGGAAGCACCATATAAGATGACCCTCACAACATTCAAATTACAAAAATTGAAGGATAAAGAGAGGTTGAAGGTCCATCTCTATAATCATAAATATTTTTTGCACCAATCAAAGTTAAGAAAGTTGACATTGGGACAACTGCCAATCCTAAAATGGCAAGTGTTGGATATTATTGGGATGAACAAACAATAGAAAGAATAACAAAGCTACTATGTGAATACAGTGACATGTTCCCAACGACATTTACAGAGATGAAAGGCATAGCAGGAGAGCTAGGAGAGATGAAAATACTTCTCAAACCTTAGGCAATACCTATTAGGTAGAGGCCTTATAGACTGAATCCAGTATATACGAAGAAAGTGAAAGCATAAATTGACAGAATGTTGGAACTTGTTATCACAGAACTAGTAGAGGAATCTGAATGGATAAGCCCTATGGTAGTCCAAGAAAAGAAATGAGGGGAGATAAGGATTTGTGTGGATCTGAGTAAATTGAATGATGCTTTCATACATTACCCTTTCCCTACCCCTTTTACAGATGAGGTCTTAGAGAATGTGGTAGGCCAGGAAGCATATTCACTTACAGATAGATTCTCAGGCTACCATCAGATCAAAATAGCTCCAGAAGGAAGGTATACGACTACTTTTTCTACATAATGGGGATCCTACCAATATACATTCATGCCATTTGGGATGAATAATGCACCAACCATATTTTCAAGAGTAGTCATAGCTACTTTTAAGGAATTCATACATCGATTTCTAGAAGTATATCTAGATGACTGGATTGTATATAGTCTTTTAAAGGATAATGTAGAAGTGTTAAGACTAATGTTGGAAATATGCAGGCAATGTCATATATCATTGAATATCAAGAAATGAATTTTTGGGACACCTTTTGGAATATTGTTGGGACATATAGTGTGTAAACAAGGTTTACTAGTGGATCATGATAAGATTGTAGTCATTGTAAATTTACCACCACCAAAATTAGTGTGCCAGTTGATAGAAACACTTGGACATATAGGCTATTACAGGAAATTTATAAAGGGGTATGTGCAGATTACATCGCCAATGAAAAAAATGTTAAAAAAGGATGTCATATTCCAATGGAATGAGGATTGTCAACAAGGGTTGGACACCTTAAAAGAAAATGGTCACAACACCTATCCTAGTATTCCCATATTGAGAAAAGACATTTGATGTGCATGTAGATGCATCAACCATAACACTTGGAGAAATTATGGTGTAGCTAGGATCAGGGTACTTAGACTATCCTATAGCCTTTGCAAGCAGAAAATTGTCAGAATCATAGCAAAACTACAACACCATAGAAAGAGAAGGCCTAGCCATGGTATATGCACTACAAAAGTTCAGGCACTACTTACCGGGTAAACATTTTAAAATGCTCACAGACCATTCTGCCCTCAAATACCTAGTCAGCAAGCCATTGTTTTGGGGGGAGTATTTGTAGATGGTTGTTATTATTCCAAGAATTTGATTTCAAAGTGATATTCAAACCAGGGAATTTGAATGTAGGATCCGATCACATGTCAAGGGTAGCTAATGGATAAGAACTTACTAACTTGGAAGACAACTTCCTTGATGCACAACAATTTTCAATACAAGTAGTTGATGAATACTTTGTTGATATTATTGAATACTTAAGTACATGGACTGTGCCACAAGAGTTTAGCGTTGCACATAAGAAAAATCTAGTAGTCAGAGTTGCAAACTATCAACTTATTGCAAGACACTTATACAAGATGGGAGCAAATAACATTTTGACAAGGTGTGTATTAGAACATGAAAGTCCTAGAATTTTGGCAGAATCTCATGAAGGTATTGTTGGAGGACACTTTGCAGGAAAAGATACTGTGAAAAAGGTATTTCACACAAGATTATGGTGGCCAACAGTCCATAGAGATGCCAAGGAATATTGCTAGAAAAGTGATGTCTATCAAAGGGTGGGAAAACCCAACAGAAGGCATGTGATGCCCCTAAGACCACAAGTAACTTTGCAGGTATTTGAAAAATGGGCAATAGACTTTGTTGGACCAATCCATCCATCAGAAAAAAGGTCAGGAGCTAGATAAATCATTACTGCAACTAAATACTTAACAAGATGGGCAGAAGCAACACTAGTGAATGACTGCAGTGCAGAGACACCAACACACTTCTTGTTTGAGAAAGTGATCACCATATTTGTGTGTCCAAGAATTTTGATGACTGACCAAGGTACTCACTTTATCAACAGTACCATCAGGTCTATGACTGAGGAGTTTGAAGTCTGTCACCAAAAGAGTACACCATACCATCCTCAGGAAAATGGAACAATATAACCCTGAAATAAGATCTTGGAGAATGCTTTGAATGAAATCTACAATGTCAACAAGTATGATCGGGACTTGAAAATTCCAACAATACTCTAGGCATACAGGACTACATGTAAGAAGTTGACATGACAACCACCATTCAGTTTTGTGTATGTACAGGAAGTAGTGGTGCCATTAGAATTTTTGGTACCCAGTCTTTGCATAGTAGCAATCACCAACATGAAAAAAAGAGGCGCAGTAAAGGAAAGGTTAAATCAACTAATGGAAATGGAAGAAGACATGATTTTGGAAATATTTCACCAAGAAGTATAGAAAGCAAGACACAAATCCTAGAATGACAAACATATTAAAAATAATAATTTTAAAGAGGGAGACCTAGTCCTACTCTATGGCAGTAAATGTTTTCAACATCTTGGTAAATTCAGAATGCATTGGCTACGACCATATAAAGTAAATATTGTCACAGATGGGGGATCTGCACAACTAAAAGAATTGGGAGGAATAGAACTGAAAGGAATGATCAACGTGAGTTGACTAAAACTGTATAGAGATGATTGACCTCCTAACCCCTAAAATTCACAGCGCGGTGAGAAAACCATGTATATAGTGTACTATAACAGAGATTATGACAAAAAACTGATATAAATAAATAAAAAGGAGAAAAAGAGGGAAAAAGAAATAGAAAATACAAAAGAAAGAAAATACAAAAATACTGGGAAATACCGTGCACAGAGATAGTGGACTCATCACGACAAAAAGAAAAAATTTCCATGCGCAGCATATGGTGAAAAAAATAAAAACAATGTGCACTAAGGAAAAATCATAGCAGAAACGTATGACTCACTAAAAAAGTGCAGCACACCGAAAAATGAGCCAATGGTCGAAAAAGACAAAAATAGTCATTAGGGAAAAAAGGCGGTGTTGCACCCTTTTCATCACCTTGGTGAGCAAATAAGAGGTGCTTACATGCCCAGTTGGGTCCTGCTGAGCATGAAAGTTGTAGAGGAAAGAGTTAGAGAAAGAAAAAAAAAACTATAAGCAAGAATTAAACTAATACAAAAGAAAATCATAAGCATAGGGACATAGAGATAACAAACACAAAAAGACCCATGTCACCAATGTTTTTAGGATGATCTATTGATGAAATCAAAGCACCAAGAAGAAAGGGGACTATGAGTCCCTTCTTCCTCCAAGGTAAGGCTCTTGGACCCTCACAAGCTTGCTCTCCTTACAACAAGAAAAATGAAAATGGTGGTGAAAGAACTCCTTGCAAATCCACTCAATGGAGAGGTGGATTGCTCAATGAAATGGTTCCAATGTTCTCTTGTCAAGGAAGGAGTCCTTAAAACAATATAGGCAGCATAACATTACATGAAATTCCTTGAGAAAATGAGGTACATTCATGGCTTTTTATAGCATTGCTTTGGGCTTTTTTGTAACTTCTTTGTAGTGTGAAAAGAGGCCATTTAGGGCATTATTAGGTCTTTGAACAGCCTACCATTCGGATTCAGCTCAGATTTGAGGGTCAAATCAGCTTGGGAGTTGATCCATAAGTGGTTGGGAGGCCGACCACTTCAATAAATGCGTCGTTTAGCAGGTGCACGGATTTTTGCACCAACAATCGTGCATCGTACGCGTATGCGTGCATGCTACGTTCTTGTTCCGTGCATGTGCGCGCGCGCTCAACTTATGTAAAGCGCTCTTCAATTTTTCACTACTTTGTATAGTTTTTTGCCCTTTTTGAATGCTGTGAGATTAATTGAAGGCCATAAATGACTTCATTACTGTTTTGACGATGCTGAGTTCTTGTAACCATGTGCTGACAAAATTTCAGTGATAACANATCTATTGATGAAATCAAAGCACCAAGAAGAAAGGGGACTATGAGTCCCTTCTTCCTCCAAGGTAAGGCTCTTGGACCCTCACAAGCTTGCTCTCCTTACAACAAGAAAAATGAAAATGGTGGTGAAAGAACTCCTTGCAAATCCACTCAATGGAGAGGTGGATTGCTCAATGAAATGGTTCCAATGTTCTCTTGTCAAGGAAGGAGTCCTTAAAACAATATAGGCAGCATAACATTACATGAAATTCCTTGAGAAAATGAGGTACATTCATGGCTTTTTATAGCATTGCTTTGGGCTTTTTTGTAACTTCTTTGTAGTGTGAAAAGAGGCCATTTAGGGCATTATTAGGTCTTTGAACAGCCTACCATTCGGATTCAGCTCAGATTTGAGGGTCAAATCAGCTTGGGAGTTGATCCATAAGTGGTTGGGAGGCCGACCACTTCAATAAATGCGTCGTTTAGCAGGTGCACGGATTTTTGCACCAACAATCGTGCATCGTACGCGTATGCGTGCATGCTACGTTCTTGTTCCGTGCATGTGCGCGCGCGCTCAACTTATGTAAAGCGCTCTTCAATTTTTCACTACTTTGTATAGTTTTTTGCCCTTTTTGAATGCTGTGAGATTAATTGAAGGCCATAAATGACTTCATTACTGTTTTGACGATGCTGAGTTCTTGTAACCATGTGCTGACAAAATTTCAGTGATAACAGATGCCCCTTGATGGATGAGGTTAGGAGCATACATATAGCCGAAATCCATCAATGTTTCTTCTACTGAGAATGTCGTTGTAAGATAGATCAATAGTGGGATCATTCAAAGCAATCCTTTGGAGGATAAAGGAACCGGTAGGACACGACCTTCCATAAGGTGCATAAAATATACAATTGTGTACAAACGAGGCGGGCATGCCCCATGCTCGTGTTATGTAACTCTGAAAAGAATATGACGAAAGTGTTGGTGTAGACAACTGTAGCACCCTCAGGGGTGGTTGTAAATAAAGGCAAAAGACAATTCTGTAAGTGAACATGCTCGGAACAATAGGCAGTGATCACGGTAATAAATAACAACGATTATGTGGGCATTGATAGGCCAACCCAGTTCATAGGTCTTTGGCAAATGAGAGAAATAACTACAATAGTCGCAAAGTAAGACCCACCGTAACATGAGAAAGTGTTGGCGTCGAATGTTATGGGGGCCAACAACAGCAGGGGGCAATGGTGTTTCACCCTGTGCCGTCCGAGATCGCTCATTGAATGGAGAATGAGAATCAAGATACTGTCGCCCTTCTGGAAAATTGTGTTGATGTCGACAAAAGGGGAACGTGACTCCCGGAAGAAAAAGGGCTTCGTGCAATCTACTGAGGTGAGGAATTGGCATAGGTACATGGACGAAATCAAGAATCGGGAGGACTCAAGACTGCCCTTGGTTGGAGGATGTATGAGATAAAAGAGTGGCTGCAACCGTGTAACGAGGTCGAGTGTCAGAGGGACGACAAGACCGGGGATAAGTTGTGCCAGAGGCGGGACAAGGTGAACAAATTCAGAAGGTAGAGGTAAGTGACTTGTGGGGTGCTCTGAAGGTATGGACGATGTCGATAAGGGTAGATGATAAGTAATGCTCCAACCAAGGGTGACATGGGTTGCGTGTGGCCAAAAGGAAGCAAGTCGCCAAAGGTGATGACAAAAAGAGAATGTAAGGACTGGAAATAAAGGCGTTTGTACAATAAATAACGAATGATGTTGGGGAGAAATGTACAAATACAAAAACAGGTGCCCCAGTGTGATATGGGTGGCCATTGTAGGGAATAATGTGCTTGGAAGACTGATGAAGGGTGGGGGCCCCATTGGTGAGTTTTTGTATGAAGTAGGTGAAATGAAGGTAGGTTCCCAGATGGGCAAACTGATTGTGGATGAAATGGACGGTTCATGATACTGCATAGGTGCAGGTAAAAAATAGAACCGTAAAGAGATAATCTGGGAGTCCATGTGGGAAAGCTAGCAAAATGAGGAGAAGGAGTATGTGGTTGATTCACGACATGATGAAAGACTATCAAGAGTCCCATNATTTTTTACCTGCACCTATGCAGGTAAAAAATAGAACCGTAAAGAGATAATCTGGGAGTCCATGTGGGAAAGCTAGCAAAATGAGGAGAAGGAGTATGTGGTTGATTCACGACATGATGAAAGACTATCAAGAGTCCCATCCCTAAAGGGTAATGAAGAACAACATGATTGTCAAAAGTGCCAAAAGGTGCTATGAATGGGACAACGCATGTGGGTAAGAATGCTACCGAGTAACAGTACCGAAGATGCAAATGGAGGCGTGGGTACTGAAGAGTTGGGAATGAGGATCCTAAAGGCCAATATCAGAAGGTGTGACTGGAAATGTAAATGCAATACAGCGGGAGAGACTACATGCTAGTTCTGAGTATATACCTGAAGGGGTTGTGTTGATGTATGATGACCAAGTACCTGCACACATGAAAACCAAATACCCGATGTGAACAATATATGAAGAGAATCGAACATACGAGCATTTATTTGATAATTTTGAACATGAGCATGCGTACCTGAGTGTGTCATGAAAAGATGCACCGCCAGGGAACAGTGAAAATGGTCGCCCGACGAAAATGACTGTGTAAGTGGCTGAAAATGGTTCGGAAAACAGAGCTTATGGGCTCCTGTACAAAATGAAAATGAAAGTGGGGAAAAGGGCTTAGATATGGACGGTGGGCCCATAATGCCATCCCGGGTGCACCGATACTATGGGAGATTGGGCGGTAGTTTGGGGGGAGGATATGTACCTCCCCTTTGCTCGAGGATTGATGAAGAAGATAATGAATCACATTCATAGGAGCACTGGTATGGAGTGTCGGAGAAAACTTAGGAATATATGTGTGGCGTGCCGCGGCTAATGTGAGGTGGACGTATGGGATAGATGGGCAATGGTGTGTATAATGGCCATAATCAAAAAATATGGCGCAAGCGAATTTGGTTCGCGGCTCTTTGCTACTTGAGTTAGGGGAGATAGCGACAGTACTTGCTATAGTGGCGAGCGGTGATTGTGTTGGATTGAGTGGAATGAGATTTCGTAACTCAGGTACAAGTGGGCATCTGTGGGTTGGGTGTCCGTCTTTCTCACATAGTGCGCAAGGTGGTGGGATGCGTGGAGGAAGTGGAGTTGTGGGCTCTTTCTTATTTCTCCTGCCCCCAGCTGGGGTAGGGGGGTTAGTGATTGGGGGTGTAGAGGGTATGGTGGGAGTAAGTATGGGAATCTTCATTGGGATTCCTTCCGTTTTGGGGGGAAGGGATGGTTGAGGAACCATCGTTGGTGGATGTAAATACCAAACTGGAAATTCCAACACCATATTAGGGAGAGTAAGCGTTGTGGCTACTTGAAAAGCTTCTATACCTGGTGGAGGGTAAAGGAAGGGAATTTGAGTGATGGCTTGGGGAACTGTCTCCCAAACTGGGATATGTCCCTGGAGGGAGGTGAACTTGTGAACTGGTGGAGTCGACGAATTCGTAGGAGGCTCATGAGGGGGGAGCTCTGCGACTAGTGGGACGTCAGATATGATATAATCCTCCCTAGAAGGAAGGGTATCCTCCATGTCAGTTCCTTTAGAGGAAACTACACACACTTGTGCTAAAAAAGATGGGTTTNGGTGTTCCCTGACAAGTGCCCACTATGGGTGCTTCATGGGATAATATAGGGCCATTGTTGGAAACTGGAAAATCATTTCAGCTAACATGAACAAGGGGGAGGATGTTATCGATGTTGGCGGAATGGTTAGGCTCGTAATGTGTAAGTTGGTTGATGGTGATGATCTTCCCATTATGGGGGAACATCATCATATGAAACACAGAAGAGGCAACCGCCATCATAGCATACATGTAGTTGCGTCCGAATAGGATATTGTAATCAAGCTGGGCATCGATAACTTCAATGTCAATGAGAATGGTTTTTCCCCCAAGTTCTATGGGGACATTTTGACAAAGCCCTGTGGAAGAGGTTGGTCGACCGTCGTAAGCTCGAAGGGTGATGGTAGAGGGTACTAGCTTTTGGGAGTTAATTTTATGCCATATGTCTTTAGACATGATGCAGATGGATGCACCTTCATCGATGATACACCGATAAACTGTGGTGTTCCAGATTTTAACTGGTATCTGGAAGGCTACTTGGGTGGGAAGACGTGGTTCTCCATTATCTGAATCAAATGTGATCAGCTGGGTGTCAGTTGTGTCGATTGCCCCCAAAGAAGAAAGCAAGGATTTTCTCTGTGATGGGCAGGTTTGGAGGACCTCCAACACAGATATGGTTGTGGGAGACTGGGCTAAGTCATCAACCAGACTATAATTATGAGCAGCCTTTTCATGAGGGTTATGTACATTCCGTCGTAAAGGCATACATGGTATGTGAGGAATGGGTTCCGCGTTAGGACGTGGAATCATCAATGGTTGGCCTATAGTAGTTGGTCATGTTTCTGAGGTGGTTGGGGTAGAGTCAGGAGGCATTCCATATTGACGACTGTGAGTGTGTAGAAGGATTTCTTCATTGGTGAGGAAGATACTGCGATCGACCGAATCCCTGGGTTGAGTGGCACCCGGGGTGGTATATTGCCCCATTTGTGGTGAGGTAGGGTTGATCATTTGTTGGGTAGTCATCATACCCTGGTATGGAATGGGGTTCTGCAGTGCGGCTGGGGGGGGTTGTTGCACGTATTGTTGTGGGGCCTGTTGAGGGGTAGATGGCGTCGGAGGGCCCTGTGAGTGCATGGCTGCCCTCAGCCGTTGGAGGTCAGGAATTTGGGGGCAATGATGAGTATAATGTCCATACTCATTACATATAGCGCAAGGACATGTAGTTCGAAGATTGTTGTTCTTCCCTTGGCGTGATATATTGGTATTAATGCCCCCTTGGGGGTCTTGGTATCCTTGGTTCTGGTTGCCCCAAGCCGGTTGGTTTTGTTGGGGTTGATTCCCACCTTGACCTGGGTTGTTGTTGTTCCAATTTCGTCCTTTCTTCTTGGCATTGTTCGATGGATGGGTTGGACTGGCTGTATTCAACTGTTCAAAATTTTGGTATTGTTGAACAGCAGAGGGTTGAACAAAATTCACCCCCGCATGAGGATGTGGGGGAGCCATGGGTTGTGGAGGACCAGGAAATGGGAAGTATGGATTTTGTGGTGGTACCGATCCATAAGGTACATAGGAAGGCGTAGTGCTTTCACTAGTACTATAAGCTGATGTTGAGGGAGT
>SNQJ01S0053385.1:45349-61459 GCA_010110895.2 Picea sitchensis
ATTTTAGTGAATTAGATGTCACCTTGCTGCATGTGGACTTCGCTTGGTCCTTACAAGAGTGTGATTACCTAATTAGCTAGATGTCTTTGGTACAACCTTGTGTAATTCAAAAGTCCTAGGAAGATAGCATGTGGACATGTGTGTCCGTTACTATCCTTTAACTCCCTATGGTGATGTAATCTAGAAAAGATTGAAACTATCCTATATTGAACATGTGGGCATGTATGGGCCCGTTACAAACCTTTAAACTTTCCTAGTGTTTTGATCTAAGAAATCAAAATTCCAAACACCATCCTATCGTTGTAGCATGTGGGCATGTATGGGCCCGTTCCAATATTAAGATACGTTTGAAAAATAAAACTAAGAGGGGTCTCAAGAAGGGTCGTTGTCCTCTCCTAAAGGTTTTAAACTTTATTAAGGGAGATGAAATTGTTTTACAATCTTTTTCCGATTCTCAAGATCGCTTGAATGCGTGAGAGAAGAGCATACTAAGCGATTGTAATTCAAATTCTAGTCCCAATGTAAGTTTAGATGTGATTAAAATTGATGTTCACCTTAGATTGTAAGTCAAAACAAGCCATCCACGTGGCAAAAAGAAAATAAGGGAAATTGATTTTTATCCTCCTAAGTGCCTATGCGTGCTTGACTACCCCTTTATATGATGAGGGGACTAAGTGTGGTGCAGTGTTTAGAGCATTCTTAACATCCTTTTCAAGAAGGCAAATGGCCTTCCCCACATCCCAACAATTTACAATGTGAAATTTAGCTTAGATGTACGGCCCCTAGTGTAGACAGAGGCGCACAGAGCGCGGGTGCGCGAATAGAGATAGGTCTGAAAGCGCATGCGCGCAGAGAATGGATGGAAGTTAAGCACATGCGCGCACGATGCGCATCTGTGGGGTAGAATACCCGCGCACCTGTGACAAACGTCCGAGAAAGAAAATCCAGATGGATTTCTCTCAATTCTCCTTTGACTTGGATGGTTGGCAGGTTGGCCTAGGCCGGTTTGTGCACCTGCAAGTTAATCAAACTAAAAGAAGAGCAAAATAAACCCAAATGAGGTAGTAATTTGATACCTTTCCCCAGTGGAGTCATCAATCTATTGCACCCTTTTCGTCACCTTGGTGAGAAAATAAGAGGTGCTTACATGCCCAGTTGGGTCCTGCTAAGCATGAGAGTTGTAGAGGAAAGAGTTAGAGAAAGAAAAAACAAAACTATAAGCAAGAATTAAACTAATACAAAAGAAAATCATAAGCACAGGGACATAGAGATAACAAACACAAAAAGACCCATGTCACCAATGTTTTTAGGCTGATCTATTGATGAAATCAAAGCACCAATAAGAAAGGGGACTATGAGTTCCTTCTTCCTCCAAGGGAAGGCTGTTGGACCCTCACAAGCTTGCTCTCCTTACAACAAGAAAAATGAAAATGGTGGTGAAAGAACTCCTTGCAAATCCACTCAATGGAGAGGTGGATTTCTCAATGAAATGGTGCCAATGTGCTCTTGTCAAGGATGGAGTCCTTAAAACAATATAGGCATCATAAGATTACATGAAATTCCTTGAGAAAATGAGGTGCATTCATGGCTTTTTATAGCATTGCTTTGGGATTTTGTGTAATTGCTTTGTAGTGTGAAAAGAGGCCATTTAGGGCATTATTAGGTCTTTGACCAGCCTACCATTCGGATTCAGCTCAGATTTGAGGGTCAAATCAGCTTGGGAGCTGATCCATAAGTGGTTGGGAGGCCGACCACTTCAATAAATGCATCGTTTAGCAGGTGTGCGACTTTTTGTGCCAACAGCCGCACATCGTGCGCGTATGTGCGCATGCTACGTTCCTGTTCCGCGCATGTGCGCGCGCGCTCAACTTCTGTAAAGCGCTCTTCAATTTTTCACTACTTTGTATAGTTTTTTGCCCTTTTTGAATGTTGTGAGATTAATTGAAGGCCATAAATGACTTCATTACTGTTTTGATGATGTTGAGTTCTTGTAACCATGTGCTGACGAAATTTCAGTGATAACAGGCGTGAATTGGGGTATTTATGGAATTAAATGAAGCGCACTCGACAAGCTTCAACACATTAATCGCAACCAAAGAAACTTCTCCGAGAATATTCAGGGAAATAATGACATCCTCTATATAAAGGGGAAACGCGGTCCAAACAAGACTTATTGTGAAATTGAAAATTCATGGAGCGAGAGAACATGAAGACAAGATACAAACAAGCGAGTGAAAATATTGAAGAAGTCGAACCTTATTGAATAAAGAAATAAGTACCCACAATGACGCCTCCAAAGGTTGGCACATTAAGAGAAACCGCACGTAAAACCTGAAGCAGTCTCAGGTCACCACAAGAAATCGCAGAGGTGGAGCAGGAAATGGCACAGAGAGAGGGAATCGTCGATGTCGATGCAATTCCCTCCCCACAGGTCGAACCAGTGAGCACCACATTGGTCGAGGAATAATAAAATCCCCAACGATGGTCAAGATGGAAATTGACTCACACGACAGTGCACAGGGTCGCGGAACAGCCGACATAGGCAACCTATAGCAACCTGCGAGAACCGAAGTAGCCCATAAAGTAAATGGTGGAACTAGTGAGCAGACAGAGGTTTTTGGGCCGAGACCACAACCTGGGGTAGGGTCCGCACAACAGCAGGAAGGACAGGTTGAATAAATCACCGGGCAACTAGAGTTGAGTGTGGAATATATAGAAATAGAGGTTGGGACCTCTAGTGCACTAGTAATAAGAAAGGGAAAACAACCCATCGTGTGGTCCTCATGCAAGCAGCCCGGTGACTTAATCATATTGTCATGCATTCCAGAGGGGTTGCAGGCCACACCAACGTTATTGGGTTGCATGGAAAGGTTGAGATACACAAACCATGATGTATTTGACATCGACAAATTCCCTGAATTTGCGCAACAGGTGTACATGGAGAGCATAGGCACATGACCATTTGGAGACCCCATGATGCATCCAAATAAATGGTTGGCAGGACTAGCAAACATAGGGATCCTGAACCTTGTATAAACTCCCCACTTTGACAGGGGGAAAGAAGTGAATAATTGCATCAAGCAGTTGATGGCAGTCCTCCATGGAGGCTTCTTATGGATGGAAGAACTTGTCTCCATTGATATAGAATTGATTGCATTCATCACATGTCTGCCATCAATGGGAGAGAGTCCCACGCAGTACCTGGATGACAAAGCTAAATAAAATTCCCTCACCAAAGAGATGAAGAAAACATATGGGACGGAAAGAGGCTCATGCAGAACCATTATCAAAAGAATCAACGACGTAGTCACTAGGATGGCCACAAAACTAATGGCATGCAAATTGATATGAAAATTCCACAAGGAGGAGTTCCTTGCAAGGGTTTTTGCAACCACATCTTATTGCGCAAACGACACCATACTTGATTGGGCCCCATATTTATTGAACCTTTTCTTAAATGACTACAAGGACATGTAGGACTTGGGAACAAAGTTCCAATATTCTTGGTTGTTGATCCTAATATCTTTAATCGAGTGGAAGGAGCCTCCCTACTCCTAATTTGGTGATAGATTAGGTTGTTTTCATGCAGCGTTGTATACATCAATGGGAAGCACTTTGGACCCCAAATGAAGAAGTGGAAATGTCAGCACCTTTTCTCGGTATTTCAACAACATCCAGGAGAGCATAGATAACACTTGCAGTATAACTCTGAAAGTAGTCACGCAATATCAAGTAGTATCCAACTTTAGGGCTATGCGACATAACATGTGGATCCAAGTGCACAGGGATCCAACGAAAGAATGGATGCAACTTCGATTTTGCATGAATGAAGAGGAGGTGGAAATGGCAATATGAGACTGACAAGACGACTGGAAGATCCCATTCATTACCAAGGAAATGCCAAAAGGAAAGGATCTAGAAGATGGTTCATCTAAGAAACCTGCATGAGACAACATTGCGCCCAAAAATCCAACACAGAAGGAGAAGACTAGTCAAAATCTAGTGCAACAGAAGAAGTGCAGTGCTCCAAAGAAGGACGTGTAGTCAGGGAAGAAATACATTGTCCCGACATAGGAAGAATAAGGAAGGGGGGTCACAACAACACAGGAAACCCCTTCAGCAACCATTCCATAAGAAACAAGGCCACCCAAGTGGCCAATAATACATACAGGGGGGCCACGCAAGAAGGCCAAGGGTCATAAGAAGATACCCGAGTACACAATCACTGAGTAAGATGTCGATCTTGTCATAGAAAGAGTACAAGATTGCATATTCGATGAATTTGAAGAGGTTGAGAACCAAAGTGGAAGGATATAGAATGATTTGGCCAACATCAGGGAGGTATTGGAAAAAATACAAGAAACACAAAGGCATGAAAGGGTAACAGAACCCTTCCCCTCAGCGATAGAAGCAGAGGAACGGATCACGTCGAGCAAAGAACACACCATCCATACCATAGCGCAGGCAATTCCAAGATTCCAAATAACATCATAGATGTTGCAGATGGACGAGGCCATAGCCCATACACCACTTAAAGATCTGGAACATGTACAATTGGTACTGGAAAAGATACCAACAAAGGCATTGTACAAACTACAAGTAACTGTCACGTGGGAAGTGCAATCATGCATAGGGACAAATGAGGCGAAATTGTAGGAAACTAGGAATATAAAGGATTCCCTGGAACTGGTAGTCGAGCAGGTAAAGATCAAGACAAAAGAGGAGAAACAATGCACATATAAGTTAGAGAAGCAGTTGAAGGAAGTTTGTACAAGGATTCCAGACAACACGCAGGAACCCATGAGAAATGTGGAAGAAAAAATCCAAATCATCACGCAGATGCTCGAGAACTACAAGAAGGAGATCGAGGATCTTAAAGAAAAATTAACCCCAAATACTCCTACAGAAGTTCTAGCTGAAAGGGAACAACAGGAAACCCTGCAAGTGGAAATGATGTAGCAAGAAATTGAAAAGGTCACACAATTGTTTGACAAGACTGTACATCTATGGACAACACTAGAAGAATATTATAGGATCCAACAACTAGATCAATAAGAGAAGGAAATCAACACTGCAATCCAAGAGTTGAACCAGAGGTAAAATTCCATGAGCATCACCTAGCGAGTGAAGGGTGCACAAGAGATGAAGACCTTGCATGAAAAATTGAAGACTGCGCAGAATAATAAGTAGGCAAGGCTCGCCCAATTAGAACCTCTCCAAGAGAAAGCACCACAAATTATTGTGAAACTGGAGAAGGAAAAGACAAGAATGGCTCAAGATCATATTGAGAGTGAAGAATCGCTCAGCGAGCATATCATAGCGCAATGGGTAAAAGATCTCACAGAGAAATTTGGCAACGTAGAGAAAAAGGGAAAGAGATAGAAGGGAAATTCCATAGCTTGGCAAAGGATGTTCAAGGAGAGCACTGTAACACCCCAATCGTACGACTCCGAGTGAAGAGAAAAGTGAAAAAAAAAATTGTTTTTAGGAAGGAAGGCAATGACGACAACAGTCAGCCATACAATCTGGTGACTAACATCATGCACGCAAGTCAGGCAACCACCCATAATGACTTGACACACTAGCACCTTGAGAAACTGGGCGAAACAGGTGAAAATCAAGACAGATAGAAATGACTACTCGCCTAAAACAAACACGATAATGCCTACAAGATAAGGGACATCATCCACAATCTAGACACAATGACTTGATGACCAATAACTATAAAATCTCTATGGCGCGCAAACCAAATGCATTAAGGCATTACAAAATCGAGTATCAACACATATTGCAACAAACAACGCCCACATCGGTAAGCACAAGACTCCAACCAGGTTGTCATTCGCCTCTATCCATATGGGCGCGCAATGATCCCCTCATCGAGAATCATGTCGTCACACGGAGATAGGTGTGATAGTAACCAGTTCGCACACATTGCTTCTAGAACAATACCCAAAAAAAATCGACGCGATAGGAGATCAAATTTAAAATTCAACCAACTGACGAAAATCCCAAGCACCCAATTGACAAGTTGGCAAGATGCAAGGGAAACTGACGGCTAACAACCATACAACACGTTAAATTCCATGCACAACAAACAATGTCTCTTGGAAACTTAAACAAGTTCCTACCATTTGAATCAGAAGAGGGACAACTTCCAACCATTCCCCATCCCAACAAAATAAAATAGACAAAAGGTGCCTCATCATCGTAATCACAAATACATCAAGATGCCTCTTTACTATAACCAGAAGTAATCACAGTTATTTACAACGTGCGCTAAAATCCACTACTTTGGCTTGGTGATAGAGATGCACAAGTGCACTATGTAAAAGGCGATAAGGACCAAGCAACACATCAATACATAATCTGATGTATTAAAACGGGTCTCCTTCCAAGACATAGTATTTAATTAAAATACAAGGACCTCGCTCGCAAGAAGTTTATCTTCGAAGTCAAGACGGATACGACATGAATTAAGATCATTGAATACTATGATGCTCTCGAGTCTTAAGGTGACAAGCAAAAAAAATTGGTCAAGACTATGTCAAATAGGTTGTGTTAAAAGCCTTCAAGGAAGTCAATAGGCTGACATTCACGCACAAAACGCTAAAAAATACTTATTCTTTAAAGCGCTACACAAAACCTACAACAAATTTGGGAAACAATTAGAATTATACCAAATTACATCATTTAGTTTCTATGTTCACATAACTTGCATCTAAATGATTTGTTGTGTAAAGACTTGGGAAAACGATTGAGCTAAGTAAAAAGAGTGCCAAAGAAACGCAACCGCTAGGTAATAAAGTGGTTAAAAACTAAGGCAAATTCTATGTAAAAAAAAACGAAAGCACGAAACGAATTAGCTGCCAAGTAAATCGTGGAAGGGAAGGGCCATGAAAGTCATAAAGAAATATCTGGGTAATGATTGCAGTAAAAAAAAAGGGTGAAGATTGCAACGTGCCCCAAGTAATATCTCCAGCCAATACACCCAAAAAAAAACGCAGTTCATAATAATTTATAAACTGTCATTCGAGTGGGAAATTATGCAAGCTAAATTCATCAAAATATTATTGTGCAGAGGTAAAATCGTAGAGAAAAAGGCAGACCAGATGTATAAAAACTACACAGCAATTTCTTTTTAGAAAAGCATTAAAAATGCAGATGAAATTTCATTAAAAACGCAGAGATCATTTCATCAAATGCAGAGGGAAATAAGCGGATCGTGGAAGGAAAGGATAAACAATCGTAGAAGAAATCATTCACAAAAGGTGCAAGTCAATCCATCAGCCCGTAACAATCAACAAGGGTAGACAGTTGGGAAAACAACCTTCACTCATCTTCCACGCACAAAAAAGCAAGGCATTAGAATCTATAGGTCTCTATGCACCGAAGTGACGACCGTCGATTTGTCTCTTGGCCAACTGCTCAGGCGTGGACTGATGAACTAGGGATGAGGATGAAGACCAGGCATAAATATTCATAAAAATCAGTTAAAACCAACAACACAGTCACAACATTCAAGGATCGAATGCCAAGGGAATCAAGTGAAGCAGCGAGCTTAAGGCTATGGGGAAATTTAAGTTCTCAATTAAAATCCTAAGTCAAACACCTTCTTTACACAGTTAAAAGTACAGAAATGAAAGTGTAAAGTCAATATTAGTCTACCATGTAGAATAAGAGAATATATACTATATCCCAACTCATTTGCTCTGAGTTGTTGTCCCGCACGTTGTGCAGCTCCCTCTTGTCGAGTGATGAGACTTCATCAGTACCTCCCAACCAATGATAGGGGTACTCTTCTTCCCCCTTAGCCCCCCGAGCCACAAAGGCACCATGCACACTGAACTAGAGAACATCTAGCTCCTAGCTCGCCTCTCAAGGCCGAGCTACCACTCCTCACCGAGCTGGGTATCCCAACTGCCACAAGATAAGTCAATCAAGTCTAAATTTTTGCAGCGTAACGTTACACATAACAGAAGAGATCCATCCTCCTCCTCCTCCCTCCTCCATATATGGTTTATAAGTCATTTCTTTCCCAAATTCTCATTTAATTTATTGTTCAATAATTTAATTCATAAAAATCCTCCCTGTACATGTGTCACCCATCCCCTTCTTTCCACCATAAATTAATTTCATTAATTATTTATTCACTCCTATTTCCCTCACCCACCTAAAAGCATTCCTAGAATCGCTCCTAGGTATCCCCATATTCCCTTACACATTTTAATGACTTACCCCCTTACTAATTTACTAGTTGAGTTCAATTTAGAAGGTTCATAAAGGCAAGATTCCTTGCTAAGTTAGTTATTCTTCTTTTTCCTTATGTTTCCCTTTCTCTTTATGTTTCCCCCGTTTTCCCTTAGTTTCCTAATTATTTTAAATTTCCCTCTTTCCCTTTTTATCTAAAATTCAAACTAGCAAGTGTAGGAAATTACCTCTTTCCCCTTTTTCTTTTTAATTAATGTTTTAATTAGCACTTAAGAAGTAACAAAACAACTATTTCCATTTTTTGTTAAAAAGTAAATAATTTAATTTTAAATTAAATCTGTCAGTCTAATGATTATATATATATATATATATATATATATATATATATCTCAATTATATCTAATTCTTCAATTGTGTCAAGTCAATCATCCATCCATTCAGTGGGATGCTCAGATTAATGTGATTCTATTGCTTTAAAGGAGTGCCACTTGCCCTCATTCTATTTTCTTTAGCATTGGCGTGCCCTTCAAGACATGCTTCAAGGGTGCCACTTTCGCCTCTTTTGTTTCCCTTGCCGCGGCGGTGCCTTCAAGATACTACATGCTCCAATGGTGCGGTGCCACTCGCCTCTTTTTGTTTCCCTTGCACGACGTGCCCTTCAAGATGCACTACATGCTCCAATGGTGCCACTCACCTCTTGACTGACTTGGTAGACATCAAAAACCCATGTAGTCATTACTTCGTCAGGTGATCTTGTGGGAGACTAAGGGACTCTAAGGAATAAGGCCCCTGCCTTATTGTGTGCTCCTTAGAATCATCGTGAGCAAATGTCACAGTCTGCCCTCACGGCGTGATGGGTCTTCTTGAACTAGGTAATCGTTAACGTACTGTTCGAGCCACGGTGGGAGTTCTAGTAGGATTTGGCAGGGTTGTTGTCCACACCTCTCCCTCAACGTCTCTGGTAGTCCTGCGTGACCCCTATACTCTATATGTGAGTCTGGTTGGCAAGCTATAATCAGCCTCCATCATCAATGAATCATGTCTAAAATAAAATCCATAATCATAACATCTAATTAGATGCACATAAGTCATATATATACAACAATCAAACCCCAACAGTCCACTCCCTGACTCGATCCACAGTCCAAGGGTTTCATCGATGCCTCGGCATCCTCAAGGTCCAAAATTATGCACACTCAGGAGACCCGAGTCAATAGCACCTGTCTATATCAATACAACAAAATAAGATGTCATCTTATCCATAATGCCTCATAATCACTTGCAAGAAAGTGTCCTCAAAGAATAAGTTCGCTCAGTGTGGGAAAGAGTGGGATGTTACATACACCCCTCTTGGTCTAAACTTTGTCCCGAAGTTTCACAGTATATAAGTGCCGAAAATAATGTGTATCACAGTATCTTTAGTCTATATATCCAACAAAAATGGAAACTGTTGGCGCATATCATTTGCATCCTCTGAGGTTGTCGAGTGCGAACTATAGTTGTCCCACTAGACCATGACCTCATCTACTATTTGACATTGTATCTGTCCAATACGATGACCCATGATGCAGATTGGCTCAGCCATGATCACACCCTCATCATACACCCACAAGATGCTCAAGTCAAAGCATGTGTAGGATCACTAATCATAATGTCTCGAATAGAGACGTGAAAGACATCGTGCATACGCCTCAAGAATCAGGCAAGGCTAGTCATTAGGCCACGGGCCTCTCTTTTCCACAATCTCATAGGATCCCACGAACCTAGGAGATAGTTTATCCCCTTTTCCAAACTTGATTGAAATCTTATGCGGTTTCAGTCGCAAAAATACTCGATCGCCACATCGTAACTACAGTCGACATGACGCGCATCGACATAACTCTTATGTTGATCCTGTGATTCCTTGATCCTTTGTCTTATATTTTTCATTTAATCTTCCATTTCTTAGATCACTTCCAGTCCCACCAGGACCCTATCCTCAAGTCGATCCCAACTCAAAGGCATTTGACACGGTCGCCCATAAAGAAACTCTAAAGGCTCCATCTTAATGGCGCTTTGGTAACTGTTGTTATAGGCAAATTATTCCAGTGGAAATAATTTTTCCCAATGCTTTTGTTGGTCCATCATGTACATGCGCAACATGTATTCCAAGGTATGGTTCGTTCATTTGATCTTCCCGTTAGTCTCTGGCTGATACATAGTACTAAAGTTAAGTTGGGTTGCAAAGGCCTCTTGGAAACTAGTCCAAAATCGTCGAGTAAACACCAATCCACGATCGGATATAATCCTCTTAGGTGCGACATACAGCCTCCCAATATCATTGATGAAAACTATAGCTATGTCAGGTGTTTGATACATCGTACACACAGGAATAAATGAGCACTCTTCGTCAGAGTGTCGACTACCACAAAAATTGAGTCGTGTCTCCTTGTCATCATTGGCAATCCAATAATGAAATCCATTGAAATAACCTCCCATTTTGATTTTGGAATAGCATGTGGTTGTAGTAATCCTGATGGATGTCTATGTTCATCCTTTATCTATTGACATTCTAGAAATCTAGCCACATAGTCTTCCTTTATCAAGACTCTACCTAAGCCTTCCTTGGATGCGTCAGTGCATACCAAGAAGTATGTGTCCATGTCAGGGACCTTTAGTATCAGTGTTGTTGTCAACATCTCTTTGAGCCTCCAAAATTATTCCGCGCATTTCTCGGTCCAAACAAACTTCGTGTTCTTCTTCTGCAATTCCGTGATCATATTTCCTATATTCAAAAATGCCTCGACAAACCGTCGAAAGTATCCTGCTAACCCATGAAGCTACGCACTTCCGGGACATTCGTCGGCACAGTCCATTCCATAATAGCCTTGACCTTTGTTGGATCCATGACAATACCTTCACCATATATGGCATGCCCTAAGTAGTGAATCCTCGATTGATAAAACGAGCATTTGGACCACTTCCTTAAGTAGTGCTCGTCATGCTCTGATGTCGTCCACGAGTAAATAAAAATATCATCAATGAATACTTGGACGAACTTATACAAGTACTCGCAGAACACCCCATTCATCAAACTCATAAATACCCCTGGGGCCTTTGTCAGTCCAAACGGTAAAATAGTAAACTCGTAATGACCAAACCTCGTATTAAAGGCAGTCTTAGGTACGTCATCCTCCTTGATTCCTAACTGGTGATACCCTAATCTCAATTCAATCTTGGAAAACATCGTCGCACCCTTCATCTAATCAAACATATCATCAATCCTTGGCAGTGGATACTGATTCTTGATCATTTCCTTGTTCAATTGACGGTAGTCAATGCAGATTCTCCACGACCCATCCTTCTTTTGTATGAAAATAACAGGCATGCCCCCCGGTGACACACTTGGATGTATAAGTCCCAAGTCCAACAACTCCTTTAGTTGCATTCTCAACTCATCTAACTTCAGGGTCGACATCCAATAAGGCGTTATAACTATTATTTCAATCCCCCGTTTTAGGTCTATAGTAAAATCCAATTCCCTCTCTAGCGGCATCCCAGGTAAATCCTCAGGAAAGACGTCTGCAAACTCTCTCACCACCAGTAGGTGTTCTAGACCTTTTGCTACTCCTTTTTCATTTAACGCAAGGATCTCATAAAGCTTGCATCCCTTACGTAAGCTCTTCCATAACTGCAAGGAAGAGATAAAACTCAGGGAAACTCCCTGGTTCTGACCTACAATCACGCGTCTCTGTCCCTCATCATTGACCAAGCTCAACCATTTTGTCTTACAGTTGAGTACCACCTCATGTGATTCCAACTAGTCCATATCGATCATGATGTCATAAGATCCTAAGATCATGACGTATAGGCTGGCCCTGGTGACAAACTCTTCCAGGTTAAGGGTACAGCCCGTAACCTTTCCTCCCACCTTCTTTTTGGCTCTAGAAGCCATATATACAAATCTAAACTCATCCTATTTGACTGCCTTTACCTTAATCTTTTTTATAGCTGCACCAGAAATGAAACTCTCGGTAGCACCAGGATCTATCAAAATACTAAGGGTCTGGTCAACGATGGTACCTAACGTCTCGAGCACAGTCAATTGGTGCTCTTCCTGGAATTTATTCACCACTGCATGAATCCGATGGGCCTTTCCCAAATCTCCCACAGTAATGGGTCTGGCTGATCCATATCCTCTTGCCCTCTCCATTGGGCAGTCGCGTTGGTAGTGTGTCTCCCCACATGTCCAACACCCCTTCTTGGGTCCAGTACTCCTAGTACCTGAAGTAGAAGATGAAGTCTAACAATAAGTCCAAACTCAAACTTCTTGACCTTAATTTTATGGGTAATTTAGTGCGGAGCATACCAAAGCAGCACCAAGATGGGCCTTGTACTCGGGCACCATGCAGCTGCCTTGTCGCAACACATTGAACTCGTTGAGTTGATGCTCCACGAATTTCTCAGAAAGATACTTCTCCTGGAACTGTTCCTCGAACAGTTCCCATGACACGTCATTGACAGCCATGTTCAAATGTGGCAGGAGTGTCTTTCACCATAGAAGAGAGCAACCCTTCAGTTGAAATACCACCATGCGGACCTTCATGATGGAGGTCATAATCGCGAACCGTGAAGCACAACACCTTGCTCTACAACCATGCATCGACGACACAACTATTCATGAAACTCGAGATCTCAACTCTCTCGAGTTCTCGGTGGATGCTAATGGTACTAGCTAGGGCGCATTGTGGACCCTCAGGGGTACAGGTGCCTTTTCCTCATCTTAGTACCGATGGTGAATCAAGGGCCTTTGACATTACCTGGAAGGTCCTTCTCTGACCATCATCATCCCTTACAACAAGTGAATCCATCCGAAGGACTTATTCTTCCCCTTGGGGGTTCGACTTCGAGGGTGTGGGAACTTCTGGAGGCATCGCACCTCCTTCCATGGCACCATGTTGCAAACCTCTGAGGCATCATCAAAATGCGATCACCACATGGACATATTAAGGTTTTTTAATTAACACAAGGGTTAATACTCAGGGGTTTACTACAGTGGAAAGCCTGGAAATCCACATTCGCAGGGTTGAATCCGCTCTGATACCATATGTAACACCCCAATCGTATGACTTCGAGAGAAGCGAAAAGTGTAACTTTTTTTTGTTTTTAGGAAGGAAGGAAACGATGAAAACAGTCAGCCATACAACCTAGTGACTAACATCATGCACGTAGGTCAGGCAACCACCCACAATGACTCGACACACTAGCACCCCAAGCAACTGGGCGAGACAGACGAAAATCAAGACAGATAAAAATGATTACTCGACCGACACAAACACGATAATGCCTACAAGATAAGGGACATCATCCACAATCCAGACGCAACGGCTTAACGACCAGTAACTAAAAAACCTCTACGACACACAAACCAAATGCATTATGGCGTTACAAAACCGAGTATCAACACTGATCGCAATGAACAACGCCCACATCAGGAAGCACAAGACTCTGGCCAGGTTATCATTCGCCTCTATCCATAAGGGTGTGTAATTATCCCCTCATCGAGAATCACGCCGTCACACGGATATAGGCGTGACAGTAACCAGCGTGCAACACGTTGCTTCTAGAACAATACCCAAAAAAATCAACGTGGTAGGAGACCGAATTTAAAAGTCAACCAACTGATGAAAATCCCAAGCACCCAATCGACAATCAGCAAGACACAAGGGAAACTGACAGATAACAACCATGCAACATGTTAAATTCCATGTGCAACAAACGATGGCTCTTGGAAACTTAAACAAGTTCCTACCCTTTGAATTAGAAGAGGGACAACTTCCAACCATTCCCAAGTAACATACCAATAAGGCCCAAGTAACACACCAATACATAATCTGATGTATTAAAACGGGTCTCCTTCCAAGACATGGTATTTAATTAAAATACAAGGACCTCGCTCGCAAGAAGTTTATCTCCAAAGTCAAGTCGGATACAGAACAAATTAAGATCATTGAATACTATGATGCTCTTGAGTCTTAAGGTGACAAGCAAAAATATTTGGTCAAGACTATGTGGAATAAGCTCTGTTAAAAGCCTTCAAGGAAGTCAATACACTGACATTCACACACAAAACGCTAAACAATACTTATTCTTTAAAGCGCTACACAAAACCTACAACATCATTGTCAATAGTTGTCTAAAATATATTAAATGTTGTCTATAATAAAAGCTAAACCATGTTATTTAGCTGCCTAACTCACTACCTGCAGATAATTCAACTTCAATTCTATCGATGTTATTCAAGCTATTTTGTTGTCTATAGATACATGCTAAATTCATTCCTTACAAATCTTTGTCTATAATACATAGCATTGATATCTATCCCTACCAAACTTAGAGATAAAGTTGTCTAACCAAACCACATAGGTACCGATGTAATCTTTTAATTGCTCGCAGAGTCAACATTATTGTTGTTTTCTATTCAAGGGAAATTTGTAGAGTCAATTAAATTATTATCGTTGAGATAAAGAGGAATCCATGTGTGTAAAGATATGATAAGTGCAGTCAAACATTATATAGTTGTCATTACATATTAAAACAAAATGTAGACATTTGCATGGTAAACACGCGGTCAATCACAGGGAAAAACGCATCCATTCACAGGGTAAAAAATCAATCAAATGCAACAAACCAATCATTGTCAATTACGGTATAAAAACAAAATCATTCAAGATGAAATTCGCTGCCATTCAAGGCACAAATTCGTTTTCATTGACAATATAAAAATGCAATCAATAAAGATGAAAATTCGCTGCCAATATAAGTGTTGTTCCAGCTGTTAATCCATGATTCAATTCACTTTCTATGATTTTATGTCTTTCAATAAATTCGTTGGTGGTTTTATTTATCTACATAATAGTTGTCTAAAACGATGGCATGATATCCTGTCTTTCAAATCGCAGAGAAATTGTGATATGGTTGTCTGTTCAGAACGCGGAGGTATGTTGTCCATTAACTATTTTTCTAAACAATATCTCACAATAACATACATCAGTACCATAAATCAAGGAGTGTTGTACAGTATACAGCTATGCCAAAATGGTTGCCATCAACATGTCTCGACCTAATAAAATGTTGCTATCTATCGTTGTAAAATACTATTTGTAAATAGTTTTTGTGTGCCATATTGATGATATTAGTTGTATAAACAACATGGTAAATATAACTGTATCAATTCCCTGTACAATATAACAAATTTGTGAAACAATTATTTCTATACCAAATTACGTCGTTTAGTTTCTCTGTTCACATAACTTGCATCTAAATGATTTGATGTGTAAAGACTTGGGAAAATGATTGAGCTAAGTAAAATAAGTGCCAAAGAAATGCAATCTCTAGGTAATAAAGTGGTTAAACACTAAGGCAAATTCTATGTAAACAAAAACAAAAGCAACTTCAAGTGAAACGAATTAGCTGCCAAGTAAATCACAGAAGGGAAGGGCCATGAAAGTCATAAAGAAAGATCTGGGTAATGATTGCAGTAAAAACAAAAGGGTGAAGATTGCAGAGTGTCCCAAGTAATATCTCCAGCCAATACACCCAAAAAAAAATGCAGTCGAGAATAATTTATAAACTTTCATTCGAGTGGGAAATTGTTGGAAGTACTAAAACAACTGAGAGGGGGGATGAATCAATTGTTTGTGAGCTTAAACAATTTTAAGTATGTTAAAACATTATTAATCTTTCTTCATGTGATCATCAACAATATAGCATATGGACAGTAAAAGTAAAGACCCTCAATCACACATAAAATACACACAGAGACAGATTTTCACGAGGAAACCCATAAAGGGAGAAAACCTCTTCTTCTTCGAAATGATAGGCAGTCTTTTTCAGTTCTGTACATCATTTACAATTGAG
>SNQJ01S0053385.1:61469-74158 GCA_010110895.2 Picea sitchensis
GTGACTTCCACCATACCTCTCGTCAGGGTTTCGGGGTTTCACACTTCCTGATGTCGAGAGTTTCTCACCTCTCCAATCCCCGATTATCGATGTGCCCCTTTCCACGCGCTAGCCCTGCTGGCTATAGGCCTTGGCCCATATGACCGTCGACACATGACCTCGGTCAAACCTCTCATCGGGGTTTCGGCGTTTTCGATGTCACCATGCTCATGCCTACGGGATTCCCGATCCTCCGATTCTCGATATCCCGGTGCGCATCCTATTCCCCTTCCACCTGTCCTCCACTGACTCCTGGGTGGCCCATAGTCTATATGCCTTATCGGGAAATCGCGTATCGCTATTTCGCGATGTTTGATGTTCAATGTTCTTGTCAATACCAAAACCCGATCGTCCAAATCCAAATGCTTCGTTACGATGACAGCTAGCCTCCACTACGCCTTCGTTCTCATGCTCTGTTGTGCTGACAGCTGGCCCCCATTCATCGGGGTTTCACGGATCGCGATTCTAATTTGCACAAAACTCTTGTCAACGGGATCCCCGATTTCTCGATGAACAAAATGCCGACGGCGCCTTGATCTTTGACACCTATCCCTCAGATGGACGGTCCCGATCCCTCCGGGATTTTGAGACTTTCGATGTCAAGTGACTTTGTCATTTCAAAGTCCCGGTCGTTGATGCCTCTGCTGACATCACACTTGGTTTGACACGTGTTATATCCTTCCACGTGTCACTCTAATCCGTGACTTACATATGCCTGAAGTGTTGAATCTGCCTGACATCTTTCATTCCCTGGTTGTGCCACGTGTCCCTAGCTGACGTGGTCTGCTGTCGTGAGTTGGATCAACGGTCTAGATCACATGTTGATATGACAGTTCAGGTTCAATCGCGATTTCGCATATCGTGAAATCGGGGTTTTCGTTGTCGAGTGAATTGGACATTTCAAAGTCACGATCCCCGATTCTCCGATGAAGTAAATCAATGGTCCATATCTCATGCTTGCTTTAACGGCTGCGATCAAATTGTGAAATCGTATATCACGATTTTGGGGTTTTCGTTGTCGAGTGAATTGGACATTTCAAAGTCCCGATCCCCGATGGCTTATCTCCCTCGCAGCTTCTGCAGGTCTGACGACTGACGGGTATTAGCTTCCGATCTGACGGCTCAGATCCTCTATTCGACAAACACTGTAAACTACGGTCCAGATCCATTTTGGATTCAATGGTTACGATTGAACTGTGATCTTGTTGCAATCTGACTGATACAAATCCATCAATGTCAACAACCATTCGCTATCTGCAAACTTGCCATCAATGACAACAACCATCAACACGCATTCGTTGCTTGTTCAATATTTGCCAACAAAAATTACGCAAGCTAAATTCATCAAAATATTATTGTGGAGAGGTAAAATAGTAGAGAAAAAGGTAGACCAGATGTATAAAAACCACACAGTAATTTCGCCCGGAAAAACATTAAAAACGTAGATGACATTTCATTATAAACGCAAAGATCAATTCATCAAATGCAGAGGGAAATAAGCGGATCACGGAAGGAAAGGATAAACAATCACAGAAGTAATCATTTGCAAAAGATGCAAGGAAATCCTTCAACCCGGAACAATCAACAGGGGTAGACAGTTGGGAAAACAACCTTCACTCATCATCCACACACAGAAAAGAAGGGCATTAGAATCTATAGGTTGGTATGCACCAAATTGACGACCATCGATTCGGCTCCTGACCAACTGCTCAAGAGTGGATTGACGAACTAGGGATGAGGATGAAAACCCAGCATAACTCTTCATAAAAATCAATTTAAACTAACAGCACAGTCAACACATTCAGGGATCGAATGCCAAGGGAATCAAGTCAAGTAGCGAGCTTAAGGCTATGGGGAAATTTAAGTTCCTAATTAAAATGCTAAGTCAAACACCTTCTTTACACAGTTAAAAGTATAGAAATGAAAGCATAAAGTCAATAATAGTCTACCATGTAGAATAAAAGCATGCATACCATAGCCCAAGTCGTCCGCTCGGAGTCGTTGTCCCGCGTGCTCCATTCATCTCCCTCTTGCCGACCGATGAGACTTCACCGGTACCTTCCAGCCAACACTAGGGGTAATCTTCTTCCCCCTTAGCCCCCTTAGTCGCAAAGGGGCCACGCACACTGAACCAGAGAACATGTAGCTCCCAGCTCGACTCTCAAGGGTGAGCTACCACTCCTCATCGAGTTGGGTATCCCAACTCCCACAAGATAAGTTAGTCAAGTCTAAAATTCTGCAATGTAACGTTACACATAATAGAAGAGATCCATCATCCTCCTCCTCCCTCCTTTATATAGAGTTTCTAATTCGTTTCTTTCCTAATTTCCCATTTAATTTATTGTTCAATAATTTAATTCTGAAAAATCCTCCCTATACATGTGTCACCCATCCCCTTCTTTCCACCAGAAATTAATTTCATTGATTATTTAATCACTCTGATTTCCCTCACCCACCTAAACGCATTTCTAGAATCGCTCCTAGGTGTCCCAATATTCCCTTACACATTTTAATGACTTACCCCCTTACTAATTTACTAGTTGAGTTCAATTTAGAAGGTTCTTAAAGGCAAGATTCTTTGCTAAGTTACTCATTCTCCTTTTTCCTTATGTTTCCCTTTCTCTTTATGTTTCCCCCTTTTTGCCTTAGTTTCCTAATTCTTTTAAATTTCCCTCTTTCCCATTTTATCTAAAACTCAAATTAGCAAGTGTAGGAAATTACCTCTTTCCCCTTTTTGTTTTTAATTAATAAATTTTAATTAGCATAAGTAACAAAACAACTATTCCCTTTTTGTTAAAAAGTAATCCCCAAAGTAATTTGATTTTTTTTAAAATTAAAAGAATGGCTTACCCCTTTGTCATCACATGTTTAATGATGATTATAGGTATTATATATATGCCACAAGTATCACTTAGATCTAAATTTTATTTTCCCAGGTTGGGCGACATTTTATTAGGGAAATTGTTTTTAAATATTTCTTATCACATTATTCGTTCTAACGCCATTTAGGTTTAATCACTTAATAGTTAACAACGTGGCATTCCCTTCAGGATGTACTACGTGCTCCAAGGGTGTCACTTGCTTCATGTTGTTTCCCTTGTGCGACATGCCCTTCAGGATGCACTGTGTGCTCCAAGGGTACCACTCGCCTCATTCCATTTTTCTTGTGCGACGTGCCCTTCAGGACGCTCTATGTGCTCCAAGGGTGTCACTCACCTCTTTTTGTTTCTCTTGCACGACATGCCCTTTAGGACACTCTACGTGCTCCAAGGGTGTCACTCGCCTCTTGATTGACTTGGTAGACATCAAAAACCTTTGGAGTCAATACTCCATCAAGTGATCTTGTGGAACACTAAGGGACTCTAAGGAATAAGTCGCATGCCTTATTGTGTTCCCCTTAGAATCATCATGATTGACTATCGCAGTCTGCCCTCACAGCATCGTGGGTCTTCTCAAACTAGGTAATTGTTAACCTACAGTTCGAGCCACGGCAGGAGTGCTAGTAGGTTGTGGCAGGGATATTGTCCACACCTCTCCCTCAACGTCTCTAGTAGTCATGCGTGACCCCTCTACTCCATATGTGATTTTGGTCGAAAAGATATCGTCGACCTACATCATCAATGAATTATGTCAGAAATAAAATCCATAATCATAACATCTATACAGATGAACATAATTCATATATATACAACAATCAAACCCCAATAGTCCACTCCCTGACTCGATCCAGAGTCCAAGGGTTTCATCGATGGATCTACATCCTTGAGGTCCAAAATCCTCCACACTTAGGAGAACTGAGTCAATAGCACCTGTCTATATCAATACAACAAAATAACATGTCATCTTATCCATAATGCCTCATAATCATAATCAAATGCCCAATAGTATAATAAGTTGGATCACTTGCAAGAAACTTTCCTCAAAGAATAAGTTCACTCAGTGCAGACAAGAGTGGGATGTTACATACACCCCCTCTTGGTCTAAACTTCGTCCCGAAGATTCATAGTATATAAGTCCCAAAACAAATGTGTATCACAGTATCATAAGTCTATCTATCCAACAAAAATGGAAACTGTTGTTGCATATCATATGCGTCCTTCGAGGTCACTGAGTGTGGACTATAGTTGTCCCACTGGACCTTGACCTCATCTATTGTTCAATGTCGTAGCTGTCGAATGTGATGATCCAGGATGTGGATTAGTTCAGCTGTGAGCGCACCCTCATCCGACACCCGCAAGGTGCTCAAGTCAAAGCATGTGTAGGATCACTAATCATAATGTCTCAAACAAAGACGTGAAAGACATCGTGCATACGCCTCAAGAATCAGGAAAGGCTATTCATTAGGCCACAAGCCTCTCTTTTCCACAATCTCGTTGGATCCCATGAACCTAGGAGATATTTTAGCCCCTTTTCCAAACTTGATCGAACTCTTATGCGGTTTCAGGCACAAAAATACTCGATCGCCACATCGTAACTACGATCAACACGACGTGCATCAACATAACTCTTATGTCAATCCTGTACTTCCTTGATCCTTTGTCTTATAGTTTTCATTTAATCTTCCATTTCTTGGATCACTTCCAGTCCCACCAAGACCCTATCCTTAAGCCGATCCCAACTCAAAGGCATCTGAAACGGTCACACATAAAGAAACTCGAAAGGCGCCATCTTAATGGTGCTTTGGTAACTGTTTTTATAAGCGAATTATTCCAGTGGCAATAATTCTTCCGAACGCTTCTATTGGTCCATCACGTACATGCGCAACATGTCTTCCAAGGTCAGGTTCGTTCGTTCGGTCTGCCCATCAGTCTCTGGGTGATACATAGTACTAAAGATAAGTTGGGTTGCCAAGGACTCTTGGAAACTAGTCCAAAATCATCCAGTAAACATCGATCCTCAATTGGATATAATCCTCTTAGGTATGCTATGCAGCCTCCCAATCTCACTGATGAAAAATCTAGCTATGTCAGGTGCTTGATATATTGTACGCACAGGAATAAATTATCACTCTTCGTCAGAGTGTCGACAACCACAAATATCGAGTCATGTCTCCTTTCCGTCAGTGGAAATCCAACAATGAAATCTATTGAAATAACTTCCCATTTTGATTTTGGAATAACGTGTGGTTGTATTAATCCTATTGGATGTCTATGTTCATCCTTTATCTGATGAAATTCTAGATATCTAGCCACATATTTAACTATGTCTGCCTTCATTCCCTTTCAAAAGAATAAGGGTTTAAGGTTTGCCCTCATCTTCGTGACTCATGGGTGGGCCATGTACACTGCTCTGTGAGCCTTGTTTAGGATAAAACTCCTCAACTTGTCGTTCAGTGGTACACAAATCCGATTTTTAAACCTCAATAATCCATCATCATCAAACTTGAATCCTTCAAATCTTGGTACCATCATTGTGTTTTGTCCGATAAAATCCTCGACCTCTTTGTACCAGTCATCGTCGCGCTGTAAGGTTAGAATATTTTCACGTAGATTTTTCTGAAAAGGCAACACCAAAAATATACGAGGTCTCTGACTCATTGCATCTGCCACTCGGTTCATTGTTCCTTTTATTTAAGAAATATTGAAGTTGTACTCACTAAGCAATTCTGACCAACGCCATTATCGCTCGTTTAGGTCACTTTGCATAAAGATGTGTTGTAGTCCACAGGGGTCCATCTTTAGTTCAAATTTTCATCCAACAAGGTAGTGTCTCCAAACCTTCAGGGCATAAACAATTGCTAACAACTCCAAATCATGCGTCGCATAGTTCTCCTCGTGCCTTCTCAGTTTCCTCGAGATGTAAGCGATCACTTGACAGTCTTGCATCAAGAATCTGCCTAAGCCTTCCTTGGATGCATCAGTGCATACCAAGAAGTCTGCATCCATGTCAGGGACCTTAGTATCGATGTTTTTGTCAATAGTTCTTTGAGTCTCCGAAATGCGTCCGCACATTTCTTGGTCCAAACAAACTTCTTGTTCTTCTTTTGTAATTCTGTGATCAGATTTTCTATCTTCGAAAATCCCTCGATGAACCGTCAATAGTATCCTTCTAAACCCATGAAGCTATGCACTTCTGGGACATTCATCGGCGTAGCCCATTCCATAATAGCCTCAACCTTTGGTGGATCCATGGTGATACCTTCGCCATAGATGACATGCCCTCACTAGTGAATCCTCAATTGATAAAACGAGCATTTGGACAACTTCCCATACACTTTATGCTCTCGTAGACACTGTAGTACCAAGCACAAGTGATCGTCATGCTCCTTTGTCGTCCGAGAGTAAATCAAAATATTGTCAATGAATACTTGGACGAAATTGTCCAAGTACTCGCAGAACACCCCGTTCATCAAACTCATAAATACCCCTGGGGTATTTGTGAGTCCAAACAGTAAAAAAATAAAATCATAATGACCAAACCTCATCTTCAAGGAAGTCTTGGGTATGTCATCCTCCTTTATTTGTAACTAGTGATACCCTGATCTCAAGTCGATCTTGGAAAACATCGCCGCACCCTTCATCTAATCGAACAGATCATCAATCCTTGGCAGTGGATACTGATTCTTGATCGATTCCTTGTTCAATTGATGGTAGTTAATTCAGATTCTCCATGACCCATCCTTCTTTTGTATGAAAATAACAGGTTCGCCCCCCGGTGACACACCTGGATGTATAAGTCTCAGGTCCAACAACTCCTTTAGTTTCATTCTCAACTCCTGTAACTCTGGGTTTGACATTCGATAAGACGTTATAGATATTGGTTCAATCCCCAGTTTTAGGTCTATAGTAAACTCCAATTCCCTATCTGACAACATCCCAGGTAACTCCTCCAGAAAGACATCTCCAAACTCTCTCACCACTGGTAGGTGTTCTAGACCTTCTGCTACTCCTTTTTCATTTAACACAAGCATCACATAAATCTTGCATCCCTTGCACAAGCTTTTCCGTAACTGCAAGGAAGAGATAAACCTTCGGGAAACTCCCTGGTTTCGACCTACAATCACGCATCTTTGTCCCTCATCATTGACCAAGCTCAACCATTTCTTCTTACAGTTGAGTACCGCCTCATGCAATTCCAACCAGTCCATACCGATCACGACGTCATAAGATCCTAAGATCGTGACGTACAGGTTGGCCCTGGTGACAAACTCTCTCAGGTTAAGGGTACAGCCTGTAACCTTTCCTCCCACCTTCTGTTTGGCTCTAGAAGCCATCTCTACAAAGCTAAACTTGTCTTGTTTGACTGCCTTTACCTTAATCTTTTTTAGCACTGCACCAGAAATGAAACTCTCGGTAGCACCGAGATCTATCAAAATACTAAGGGTCTGGTCAGCGACAGTACCTGACGTCTCAAGCATAGTTGATTGGTGCTCTTCCTGGAATTTATTCATAGTTGCATGAATCTGATGGGCCTTGCCCAAATCTCCCACGATAATGGGTCCAGCTAATCCACATCCTCTTGTCCTCTCCACTGGGAAGTCGCGCTAGTGTGGATCCCCACATGTCCAACACCCCTTCTTTGGTCCAATACTCCTAGTACGCGAAGTAGAAGTTGAATTCTAACAATAAGGCCAAACTTGAACTTCTTGACCTTAAGTTTTTAGGTAATTTGGTGCGGAGCATACCAAAGAAGCTCCAAGACGGGTCTCGTACTCGGGCACCATGCAACTGCCTTGTCGCAAGGCATCGAACTCATTGAGTTGACGCTCAACGAATTCCTTAGAAAGATACTACTCCTAGAAACGTTCCTCGAACAGTTCCCATGGCACGTCGTCAACGACCATGTTCAAATGTGGCAGGAGCGTCTTCCACCATAGAAGAGCGCTCCCCTTCATTTGAAAGACCACCATGCGGACCTTAATGATGGATTTTGTAATTAGGAAGCATGAAGCAAAACACCTTGCTCTACAACTATGCCTCGATGGCACTTCCATCCACGACACTCGTGGACTCGAGAACTCAACTCTCTCGAGTGCTATATGGATGCTAACGGTACTATCTAGGGTGCGTTATAGACCCTCGGGGGTATAGGTTCCCTTGCCTCATATTAGTACCGATGGTGAATCAAGGGCCTTTGAAATTACCTAGAAGGGCCTTTTTAGACCATCATCAACCCTTACAACAATTGAATCCAGCCCAAGGACTTGTTCTTCCCCTTGGGGGTTTGAATCCGAGGGTGCGGGAACTTCTAGAGGCGTCGCACCTCCTTCCACAAAACCATGTTCTGAACCTCTGAGGCATCCTCAAATTCCATTCACCACATGGACACGTTAAGGTTTTTAAATTAACACAAGGTTTAATACTCATCTGTTTACTACAGTGAAAATCCTGGCGATCCAGAGTCCCAGGGTTGAACCCGCTCTGATAGTATATGTAACACCCCAATCGTACGACTCCGAGTGAAGTGAAAAGTGAAATGTTTTTTTGTTTTTAGGAAGGAAGGCAATGTTGAAAATAGTGAGCCATACAACCTGGTGACTAACATCATGCATGCAGGTCAGGAAACCACCCACAATGACTCGACACACTAGCACCTCGAGAAACTGGGTGAAACAGACAAAAATCAAGACAGATAGAAATGACTACTCGCCCGACACAAACACGACAATGCCTACAAGATAAGGGACATCATTCACAATCTATATGCAACAACTTGATGACTAGTAACTAGAAAACCTCGACGGCGTGCAAACCAAACGCATTAAGGCGTTACAAAACTGAGTATCAACACTGATTGCAACGAACAATGCCCACATTGAGAAGCACAAGACTCCAACCAGGTTATCATTCACCTGTATCCATAAGGGCGCATAATGATCCCCTCATCAAGAATCATGTTGTCACACAGAGATAGGCATGACAGTAACGAGGGCGCAACACGTTGCTTTCAGAAAAATACCCAGAAAAAATCGACGCAGTAGGAGACCGAATTTAAAAGTCAACCAACTGACGAAAATCCCAAGCACCCAATCGACAAGTCAACAAGACGCAAGGGAAACTGATGACTAACAACCATACAACACATTAAATTCCATGCTCAACAAACGATGGCTATTGGAAACTTAAACAATTTCCTATCGTTTAAATTAGAAGAGGGACAACTTTCAACCATTCCCCATCCCAACAAAATAAAATAGAGAAAAGGTGCCTGATAATCGTAATCACAAGTACATCAAGATGCCTCTTTACTATAACTAGAAGTAATCATAGTTATTTACAACGTGCACAAAAATCCATTATTTTGGCTTGGCGATAGAGATGCACAGGTGCACTATGTAGAAGGGGATAAGGCCCAAGTAACACACCGATACATAATCTGATGTATTAAAATGGGTCTCCTTCCAAGACATAGTATTTAATTAAAATACAAGGACCTCACTCGCAAGAAGTTTATCTCTAAAGTCAAGCCAGATATGGCATAAATTAAGATCATTGAATACTATGATGCTCTCGAGTCTTAAGGTGACAAGAAAAAAGATTTGGTCAAGACTATGTCTAATAAGTTGTGTTAAAAGCCTTCAAGGACATCAATACGCTGACACTCATGCACAAAACACTAAACAATACTTATTCTTTAAAGCGCTACACAAAACCTACAACATTGTTGTCAATAGTTGTCTAAAATATATTAAATGTTGTCTATAATAAAATCTAAACCATGCTATTTAGCTGCCTAACTCACTACCTACAGATAATGCCACTTCAATGCTATCGTTGTTATTCAAGCTATTTTGTTGTCTATAGATAGATGCTAAATTCATTCCTTAAAAATCTCTATCTATAATCCATAGCATTGATAGCTATCCCTACCAAACTCAGAGATAAAGTTGTCTAACCAAACCACAGAGGTACCGATGTAATATTTTAATTGCTCACAAACTCAACATTATCGTTGTTGTCTGTTTAACGGAAATTCGCAGAGTCAATTAAATGCTTATCACTGAGATAAAGAGGAATCCCTGCATGTGAAGATATGATAAGTGTTGTCAAACATTACATAGTTGTCATTATATATTAAAAAAAAAACATAGACATTTGCATGGTAAACACGCGGTCAATCACAGGGGAAAACGCATCCATTCACAGGGTAAAAACTCAGTGAAACGCAGCAAACCAATCGCGGTCAATTACGGTATAAAAACGCAATCATTCAAGATGAAATTCGTTGCCATTCAAGGCATGAATTTGCTATCATTGACGGTATAAAAATGCAATCAATCAAGATGAAAATCCACTGCCAATATAAGTGTTGTTCCAGTTGCTAATCCCTGATTCAATTCGATGTCTGTAAAATTAATTCGGTGTCTGTGATTTTATGTCTTTAAATAAATTCGTTGGTGGTTTTATTTCTCTACATAATCGTTGTCTAAAACGATGGCATGATATCATGTCTTTCAAATCACAGAGAAATTGTGATATGGTTGCCTGTTCAGAACGGGGAGGCATGTTGTCCATTAACTATTTAGCTAAACAATATCTCGCTATAACATACAGTAGTACCATAAATCAAGGAGCGTTGTACAGTATACAGCTATGCCGAAATGGCTGCCATCAACATGTCTGGACCCAATAAAAAGTCGTTATCTATCATTGTAAAATACTATTTGTAAATAGTTGTGTTCCATATTGATGATATTAGCTGTATAAACAATATGGTAAATATAACTATAAAAATTCCCTCTACAATATAACAAATTCGCGAAAAAAATAAAACTATACCAAATTACATCGTTTAGTTTCTCTATTCATATAACTTGCATCTAAATGATTTGTGGTGTAAAGCCTTGGGAAAATGATTGAGATAAGTAAAATGAGTGCCAAAGAAACGCAACCACTAGGTAATAAAGTGGTTAAAGCTGAGGCAAATTCTATGTAAACAAAAACGAAAGCAACTCCAAGTGAAACGAATTAGCTGCTAAGTAAATCGTGGAAGGGAAGGGCCATGAAAGTCATAAAGAAAGATCTGTGTAATGATTGTAGTAAAAAATAAGGGTGAAGATTGCAGAGTGTCCCAATTAATATCTTCAGCCAATCCACCCAAAAAAATACGCAGTCCAGAATAATTTATAAACTGTCATTCGAGTGGGAAATTATGCAAGCTAAATTTATCAAAATATTATTGTGCAAAGGAAAAATTGCAGAGAAAAAGGAAGACCAGATGTATAAAAACTACACAGTAATTTCGTCGAGAAAATAATTAAAAATGCAGATGACATTTCATTAAAAATAAAGAGATCAAGCCCCCGGGGGGGCAGCTCAATTGGCAAGTGCCGTGAAAATGAAGTTCCATGAGGTTTCGAGTTCAATTCCCCCCAACTTACCTTGTGTGCCGTGTAAGGGGCNGCCGTGTAAGGGGCATCGTGGGCACACCTGGAGGTTATAGGGGTAGCGGTTGGATAACACGGCCACGTGTAACGCGAGCACGTGCCCAACCAGTTGCTGATTCCTCCAGACACAAAAAAAAATAAAAAAATGAAGAGATCATTTCATCAAACGCAGAGGGAAATAAGAAGATAGCGGAAGGAAAGGATAAACAATCGCAGAAGTACTCATTCGCAAAAGGCGCAAGGCAATCCATCAACCCGGAACAATCAACAGGGGTAGACAATTGGGAAAAACTCCTTCACTCATCATCCACGCACATAAAAGAAGGGCATTAGAATCTATAGGTTAGTATGCAACCAAGTAACGACTGTCGATTCGGCTCCTGTCTGACTTCTCAAGCATGGACTGACGAACTAGGGATGAGGACGAAGACCAGGCATAACTCTTCATAAAAATCAATTAAAACCAACAAGATTGTCACAACATTCAGGGATCGAATGCCAAGGGAATCAAGTCAAGAAGCGAGCTTAAGGCTATGGGGAAATTTAAGTTCTCAATTAAAATGCTAAGTCAAACACCTTCTTTACACAGTTAAAAGTACAAAAATGAAAGCATAAATTCAATATTAGTCTACCATGCAGAATAAGAGCATGCGTACCATAGCCCAAGTCATCCGCTCTGAGTCGTTGTCCTGTGCGCTCCGTGCAGCTTCCTCTTTCCGATCGATGAGACTTCACTGGTATTTCCCAGCCAACGCTAGGGGTACTCTTCTTCCCCCTTAGCCCCTGGGGCTGTAAAGGGGCCACACACACTGAACCAGAGAACAACTAGCTCCCAGTTCACCTCTCAAGGCCGAGCTACCACTCCTCACCGAGTTGGGTATCCCAACTCCCACAAGATAAGTCAATCAAGTTTAAAATTTTGTAGCATAACATTAGACATAACAGAAGATATCCATCATCCTCCTCCTCCCTCCTTTATTAGAGTTTCTAACTCATTTCTTTCCAAATTTTCCATTTAATTTATTGTTCAATAATTTAATTCAAAAAAATATTCCCCGTACATGTGTCACCCATCCCCTTCTTTCCACCGGAAATTAATTTCATTAATTATTTAATCACTCATATTTCCCTCACCCACCTAAAAGCATTCCTAGAATCACTCCTAGGTGTCCCCATATTCCCTTACACATTTTAATGACTTACCCCCTTACTAATTTACTAGTTGAGTTCAATTTAGAAGGTTCTTAAAGGCAAGATTCTTTGCTAAGTTATTCATTCTGCTTTTTCCTTATGTTTCCCTTTCTTTTTATGTTTCCCCCTTTTT
>SNQJ01S0053386.1:7061-52400 GCA_010110895.2 Picea sitchensis
CCTTTACCGCATCCATAAAAAAATCCCAAGTGGGATCTTTTTTATGGATGCGGTAAAGGAATAGTATTACCCTGTTGGCAACTATGAATACTAGTACATGAGATGGACCACACTATGGAAAGAGAGGGGACAAGCAGTTCCAGAGTTCACCAATACCTTCCATACCTTGTGCACCAAGTTGGGTATCAAAGACTCCGAGCGACATTTGGTTCTGAAATACCGTCGGGCTCTACACAGATACATCCAGAATTAAATGGATTTTCTGGAAATCTCATCACTCGGTGCTGCTTATCGATATGTTGTTAAAATTGAGCAGAAATTTAAGCACCAAAACAAACGGGAATTCAGGTATGAAAATCCATAACAACCAAAGTATGACAAAGACAGCCCTAACAAACAGTCTCCCGAAAACCAGTCCAGAACACAGGAAAAGAAGGGTCATGGGAAGACAAAGAAGGACACCGAAAAATGGTGTGATTTCCACAAAATCCCCTGGCACAACACCGATGAATGTCGCTCAAAACAGTCATTGGTGGTTGAGATCAAAGACAAGGAGCCGAACCCTGATTCAGAATCTGATTCTGAAAATACTGGTAAAGGACAGATCATTGACACAGACCCCACTGCTATTGTCGTGACCACAGCAATTCAACCAGAAGAACCAACAGATCCGCAAGAGGGGGAGCACCTTTTTCATTCACATATGTGGGTGAAGGGGACCCCACTGCATTTTATTGTTGATAGCGGAAGCCAGAAGAATCTCATCTCAGCAGAGGCCGTCAAACAGTTGGGATTGTTGACAACACCACACCCACAGCCATACAACATCGGGTGTCTTTGCCAAGGACGAGATCTTCGTGTCAGCCATGATTTGTCTCTGGCCTTCTACACTTCTTGATGGAATCCTGTCAGGATTTAGTCTTCCTACGTTGCTAACTGCTGATGCAACCTTTCGTGTATCGCGTCGCATTCTGTCATTTGTGTGATAGCGGCTACGCATAAGCTGGGTATTAAAAAATCCAATGGTACTACCGCTTCTTGGTCATAGAAAAGTTTGAATGGTGTGTTCCCTGTCAACTTCTTACATGTCATCCTATACACCCATAATACTACTGGTACTTTGAGATCCTAGTCATCTCTGTTGACATTACAGATCTTTGTTAATGCGTTCTCTAGAACTTTGTTGAAGGCTTCTACTGTGTCGTTCGCCTGTGGGTGATACAATGTGCTTTTCTGGTGGTGAAATTCAAATTCTTCGAGCATCGCGTGGATGGTGCTATTTATGAAATGTGTGCCTTGATCACTCATCAGAACTCTTGGGCACCCAAACCTAGTAATTACTTGTTCGAATAAAAAGTGTGCAGTGGTCTCTATGCTATAGTCCTTTACTGGTGCATCTTTTTCCCATCTTGTTAGGTATTCCATCACGGTGATGATGTATCTTTCCCCTGATCTTTTGGCTGGTAGGTTAATAGGTCCCATAAAGTCTATTTCCCATTTATAAAATGTTTGTAGTGTCACTTGCGGTCATAATGGCATCTCATCCATTATGTTGGGTTTTCCTACCCTTTGACAGACATCGCATCCCTAGCAGTATTCTTTCAAGTCCCTATGGATCGTTGGCCACCATAGTCCTGTGCGGAGTACCTTCTGCATTGTATATTTTCCTGCATAATGTCCTTCTGCCAATCCCTCATGGGATTCTGATAGAATCCTTGATCATTTGTGCTCAAGCATGTACCTTCATAAAATGTTATCTATGCCCATTTTATATAGATGTCTTGCGATCAGTTGATAGTCTGTTGTGGGAACTACCAAGTTCTTCTTCTGCACAGTGGTATACTCTTGCGGTGAGGTACCTATGCTTAAGTACCGGATGATCTCTACGAAGTAGTCATCGGCAATTTGTAATGAGAATAATTGTACATTCAGGAAGTTGTCTTCTAAGCTTGTGATTTCTTCTCCATTTGTGACCCATGATAGGTGGTCAGGGCCTGCATTTAGTTTCCCTGGTATGAAAATTACTTCGAAGTCAAATTCTTGGAATAACAGTAACCATCGGCAGATTCTCCCCCCCAACACTGGCTTGTTGACTAGGTACTTTAGGGCTAAGTGATATGTAAACATCTTAAAATGTTTTCCCAGTAAGTAGTGTCTGAACTTATGAAGTGTGTAAATCATAGCTAGGCCTTCTCTTTCCATTGTGTTATAATTCTATTCTGACTCAGATAGTTTTCTGCTTGCAAATGATATTGGGTGATCCAAGTCTCCTGCTCCTGGCTATGCTAAGATAGATCCTAGTGCTATCATTGATGCATATACATGCACATGGAATTCCTTTCCCCAGTTCAAAAATAATAATATTGGTGAAATGACCATCTTTTCCTTCAGGGCATACAGACTGTGTTGACACTCGTCATTCCATTTGTACTTTGTATCCTTCCTTAGCAGTTTTTCCATTGGTGTTGTGATCTACGCATATCCTTTGATAAATTTCCGATAGTATCCTGTGTGTCCTAATGTCGCTTGTAGCTAACAGACTGTTTTCAGTGCTGGTAAATTAACGATGACGGCAACCTTTGTTGGATCAACTGATAGCCCTTGTTTGCATATTATGTGGCCCAATAGTATCCCAAACGGTGTTCCAAATATGCATTTATTTATGTTCAATGATATCTGACACTGTCTACATCGCTCTAGCATCAAGCGTAAGACTTCTACATGGTTTTTCAATAGACTATAGACTGTCCAGTCATCCAGATATACTTCAAGAAACTAGTGGATGAATTCTTTAAATGTTGCGATAACCACTCCGGAGAAGATTGTTGGTCCATTCTTCAGTCCAAAGGGCATGATTGTATATTGGTAAGATCCCCATTATGTCTCGAATGTGGTATTGTATCTATCCTCCTTTGATATCTTAATATGATGGTAACCTGAGAATCCATTGGTGAATGAGTACGCTTCGTGTCCCCCCACATTCTCTAGCACTTCATCCGTGAACGATGTAGGGAATGGGTCATGTAGGCATGCATCATTCATCTTCCTCAAGTCGACGCATATCTTGATCCCTCTTCCTTGTTTCTTGTCTTGTAAGACCATCGGGCTTATCCACTCTGATTCCTTGACTGGTTCGATTATGCCGGCTTCGAGCATTCGGTCAATCTCCTCTTTAACGTTTTGTTTATATATAGGGTTCATTCTATATGGTCGTTGTATGATCGGTCTCGCTTCGGTTTTGAGAGGTATTTTCATTTCTCCCAGTTCGCCTGCTATACCTTTCATCTCTGTAAATGTTGTAGGAAATAAGTCGTTGTATTCGCGCAAAAGTTTTGTAATACTTTCTACTGTTGGGTCATCCCAGTAGTCTCCAATGCTAGCCATTTTGGGATGTTTCATTGCACCGATGTTAACTTTATTTACCTTGATTGGCACAGAAATAACTTCAGATGCTATTTTTGTTCCCTTCACGTCTATGTTGCCTTATGCTTCTACAATATGAATGCCGCGTGGGTTCTCTTTGTTTGGTATGTCCTCCTGTACCTGGTAGCATGACATTAGTTCCTTGACTGTCTATTTATTTCACTATTTCTCTTCGATAATAATTTCTACATCTGGCTCCTCAATGAATATGACTCCTATGATTCATTTCAGAGCTGTGTCTATGTTGGGGTTCTCATGCTCGAATGAGAAAGTGGTGGTAAAGTTTCGCTGCAAAGTCGCCCATGTTGTAGTTCCTTTGCGCAGTTCTTGATCTGTATACCAATTCACTGGTATGCCTTCTAATGTAGGAATAAAGTGGTGAGGCCATTCCTTAGGTGGTGTCAATTTCCACAACATTTCTCGAATCCTTCATATTTTTGTTGTTTGTTGTTTTTCTGTGATGAATCGAACCTTATGTGCAGTTGCCTTTTACATTGGTACCAGTTTTTTATGGTCTCCTTGTATGTGCCCCACCATCTAGCGGGTGTGGCCTTAAGTGTTAAGTCCAGTGCTAGTAGCCTCTGGTTCTCTAATACTTCATCTTCATATTGTGTCAAGAATGTTTCCAAATCATTAATCCCATGGAAACTGGGTGGTTCTACGATTTCTATGCCTATCCATCGCACTGCGTGGTCTATTCTTGCGCATCTTCTTGTGGATACTTCATGTAGTCTCTGCTGCCAGTTTTCTAACCCGGTGTCTGAATCTGTAGCACATGATGTAATACTACACCAATTAAGTACCCCGTATGCAGTTGGGTTTACATAATCCTCCTCGCGCACAGTTGTCCTGTACAACCGGCCGATTTCCTCTAATTCTAGGAAAGTGGGTTCTACGAACCTTTCCCTTTATGATGGATCCAGTGGTGCTATAACCCTGTAATCTCTGGATTGAAATGTCATATTTCTTGTCTTCAAATTAATTATGGTCTCGTTGTCAAATGCCCAGTCCAGACCGAGTAGTGTTGGGTATGGTGTTGTGCCATCTACTATTTCGATGACTTCAAAATTTGATTTGGTAAGAACACCATCGAGAACTACTGTTACACCCTTCAGCCTCCTGATTGGTAGGACTCTATGTTGGTTGGCTAGTTTCAGTTGGACATTCGAATATCATAAGGTTGGTTCTCCCATGCATTGTCAGGTTTTCTTTGGGTAGTACATTTACTTCAGATCCTAGGTCCAGTATGATATCTCCCATATTGAAATCCCCAATGTTGGCATTCAATCTAAATTCCCTACTTGTTCTTCTCCTTGTGTGTAGGTGATTGACAATTTTTGGTTCTATCTTTTGTTCTGTCTCGTTGCTACATTTCTCTAAGATGTTTTGCAATATTTTCACAGATGAATGAACACTTAATATTTGGATACATGACTGCAAAAAGTCTTTGATAGTACTTACTTGTCCCTTGAGTGACATTCCTTTGGTATGATCCAATGATGGAGGCATTTTGTATTCTGGGGCTTCATGGGATGGTTGCATAATAGAAGTCAACGTTGTGAACTTCTTCTAAAATTCTTGTCTAGCTTCCTTAAAATTATCCTTTTCTTTGGGCACATCGAAGTGCTTCCTTGGTTCAGTGTTCTTCCTTACCCACTTGTTCTGTGCAAGTTCTTGTCGGGCTGTGTCGTTTCCTATCTTCGTTCCTCCTCAGGTGACTATGTTGATATTTTGTCCATACGCTCTTGCTTCGGCTGAAATCCATTGAACATTTTGATTGTTCTGGTTCCTTTTATCTTGGATCTTGGATCTTTACTAACAGTGTCAGGCATTCCTTTGTCTCGTGATTCGATGCATGATAGTACATACAAGTTGTTGGCGGCAGTGGGCATTCCCTTACATAATGTCCCAGTTGCTGACAATTGTGACACGTGACTGGTCCTCTGCCACGTCTGAAGCCTCCTCTAGCTCGTCCGCCTCCTCGATAGCCTGCTCTTTCCCCTCTCGGCGCGTTATATGGTGGTGACTGGTTGTACTGCACGGTATTATACTGGGGTTGCGTCGGGTTGTACTGTGGTTGCATATTGTTGTATGGTTGTTGCGCAATGTTGTACTGTTACTGTGAAGTATTGTATGGATATGGGGCTTGATTGAACTATGGCATTACTTTCCCAGTCATCATTTCTACCTATACCATGTAGTCATTCAATGTTCTCTCCTGCATCAACTCCATAGTTATGCAATCTTTGTTGTCGTGGACTACAGACTTACAAAAAGTGCAATAAGAATTCTTGGGAACTGTCTGGTACTTCTGCATCATCATGAAGTGATAAGGTTCATGACCTAGTTTCTTGCATATTTTGCACCATAGTCCTCCCTATGGGTTTGGGTTTGGCATGCATGTTTCCATATACTATGCGAATGTTGGACATTCGTTCTTGTGCTGTCATTCTGTCCTGCATGTGGTGCACCAAACAGTTTCTCATTTTTCCTTGTTCTTATTTTGATTCAACTGAAATGTGAGGTTCTTCAAATCCTCCTTCAATTCTTCAATGGCCGAGTTCGTCTATTGGTATTGGTTCTCTTCCAGCTGCAAGGCTTCCTGTAGCGCCTCAGCCTGCGTCCTAAAATTTTGTTGTCGTAAGGGGTATTTCATATGTGGGAATAGTGAGTTGACAAACAGATGTTGGTGTTGCATCTTGGTCATAAGATATTTTAACGTTCCCTTCAATCACTTAAATCTTTGGTCAATCTCCCATATGGACTCTCCTGGCTTTTTTTGAATCTCAATAATTTCATTCATGTAATGGTCCTCTGTGCTTGGCTTATAGAACTTATTAATTAGTAGTTTCTTGATGTCTGCTAGTGTCTTCGTTGTCCCAGGAGAATTGTTTGTGTCTAGACTCATGTACCAGTCTAGTGCATGGTCTCTTAGCATGATCACTAGCTGCACAAGTTTGGTATATTCATCTGTGATCTATTTTTCCTCCCAGATATTTTGACAAATGAACAAATTCTTCTTCGGTTCTTCTGCTACTTCACCTCATAATTATGGTAATATCATCGTGGGGTCATGTCCTGCCATTCTAAATAATGAATTTCTACCTCTATCGCACGGCGTAGATACTTGACTCGTACTGCCTGAACTGGCTCCTCTAGTTTTTACTCCTGTGGTAGATGTGCTTCTCGCTATCAAACTTCCTCCAAACTTTAGTTTTCTAAACGGTGATGTTCTCTTTGGTGTATTAGTCACACATGGGTTTATGGATTCCACACTAACATTAATACGGAAAGGGTGGCTATCTTCTCCTCCTGTTCTTGGGCCTCTTGTTTTCCTCTCATAGGTTGCGCATAGGATTTCCTCAATCTGCTCCACAGCCCGGAGATCCTCTACCTATTCTTCGTCGCTTGCCAAGCCCTCCCACGTGGCTACAGCTCTTTTCTTGGTATTCACCTTATATTGGTAGGGTACTCCGCTACGCGTCATTTCAGGTGACACTAAGATCCACTTAAGTTGGTTTTCATCCATCAAGATCAGTTCCAATAATTCCTCCTCCTTCTTTCCTTTATCCTCTCCTTCGGCCATTTATCCTCCCCTCTGTCAGTGCATCCCCCCTTCGCCCATGCATGCAGGGAATTTTAGTTGTCTTCTTCCATCATCATTACACCTTTGTTATATATCAGTATTTTAATTGAAGTATACAATGATCGAATGTACCTTTTGTGAGGTCCACGTAGAAATTCCTACTCTGTCGTGCTATATGACTTCATTGTGTCAACTGCAAATTCTGTGATGAAGCCTGCCACAATACTATCAAGCCAAAAGTTGACTACACGGGTGAATTTGTTGTTCACCTTCTATAACTAGTCAATCTATATTGGGGTCCAATATAGTTGTCAGATCCAGTTCGCCACATGGTTATCTTTCAACCTTAGTATCCACTCCTGCAATAGATGAGGAAAATCACAGAAAAAGACTACATGTAAATCTGTAAACATGTATTTATCCAAGTATTTGTGAGGCATCGGGCTAGGATTTCTATTATCTTTCTGGGAAAACTCTATCTCTTTATTTCTCAACCAGCCTTTGATTTATGCTTTCATGGGGTTCCACAGTCTCAACATTCCCTTTTAGTGACTCAACAGTCTTCTAGTTTCGCTCATTTTTTTCCACATGTGTTCTATCCCATCTACTCAGTCCTTTCTTGTCCCTCTTACAATGGAAATGGAACCATTTGTTGGTCTTTAGCCTACTGAACAACTCTGTGCTACTGACCTAGGGTTCGTATATTTCAGAGTACCAAAAAATCCTAAAACTATCAGCCCTTCTGGTGAACCAAAAGGCAACACAGCACACAGAATGTACTGCGCAGTCTCACCCGAGTTCTCTTTTATGGGTGGCTGTAAGACTCGGGAATTTATAGCCTAGGATTGAATAGGGGATAGGGGGTCTGCGTTCTAAGCCATTTCTTATTATTTATATTACCAATTACTATTATCTGACCTTCAGAATTCAACAACGTAACATAAATGAACTAAACAAAATAATAACTCATTCATTCATCGCATTTATCATTTAACTAACAAAAGTAAGTAGAGATATGAATGCATTCATCACATCAAAAAGATATTACCATGCACCCCCTCCTGGGGCTACGTCCATAAAGATTTGGCTCTTGTCTCTCTTATTATGATAGTTCTACAATTCTCACGCCTCATGCTTACAATTCTTCTTAGATCGGAAAGATCTCTGTGAGGCGAACTAGATCACACCAGGCTCCTCAACCTGGGATCTGATCCTTGAGGTCTACCTCCCACTTATCTCTCTCATTACAAGTAATTCTCTTATCAAAATATTACATAAAATGGAAGCTCAACCTTCGCAAAATCTTCGAACTTCTGAATCTCTGAACTATGAACCTTCGAACCAACCTTTCTTTGATACCTACTTTCCTATATTTATATATATCGGGCTCTTCAGTCGTTTACACAAAAACTCTTATCAAAAACCTTAACTTTTCTTTCATTAGGTGTTCCTTCTCCACATGCGTTTGTTGCTTCCTTCCGTTTGTCGCCTCCTTCTTGCATGCATGCGTGTTGTGCTTCTTGCTAGTTATCACTTTCCTCCTGCATGCTTTCTTTCCCATGATTGCTCTTCCAACTGTCACTCTTCTTCGTGCACGCCTTCTTTCCCATTTCGGCCTGCTACCAACACCCCCTCTAAGAGTCTTATTATATGAAATTCTCTCTTTTTAATGGTGTGGATTACTTATTCTAAGGTTTTTTATGTTATTTTGATATTTGGTTCTTAACATGTCCCCACCTGACAAAATAGTTCCTTCCAAAAATCGCTAGTAAACTTGGGATCCCTATCACTTACGATAACTTTGGAAAATCCATGAAGTTTAAAAATATTTTTAACATAGCTATCAGTGACTTGGATAGCCTTGGCCTTTGAATAGATCCTGACAAAGTGGGCATATTTGGTTAATCGGTCGATGATTACAAATATAGCGTCTTTTCTTTCAAATGTAGGAAAACCAATAATAAATTCCATAGATATTTCGGACCATTTTTGGGATGGGATATGAAGGGGTTTTGAAACACCTAGAGGAGAAATAGTTTCAAACTTTGTCGTTGAAAGGTGTTACATTCTACCAAATATTTTTGAATTTTTGATCGCATACCTTTCTAGAAGAAGGACTAGCGTATATTGTAGTAAGTTTTGAAAAACCCCACATGCCTTGCTAATGGAGAATCATGATTTTATTTCAAAACTTGGAGTTTGAACTTGGAAGTGATGAGAAAAACTATTTGTTGTTTGTACCACAGTATGTCATTCTCCCAAGTGAATTTAGGATTTGCAATTGGGTTGACTTTGACTTCTCTTATTAGCCTTCTTATTTTTGGATTTTTTATATACTCAGTTTGAAATTTTGAGATCCATTCAGGAATAAAGATGGACATAGCACATAGAGTAGAATCATTATTAAGTTTACTTGATAACCTGTCCATAACCAAATTCTCCTTCCCTTTTTTTTATAAAGAATATTGAAATCAAATACCTAGATTTTTCTCACCCATTTTTGTTGCTCTGATGAAAGGTTTTTCTTAGTTAAAAAATGCTTCAAGCTATTGTGGTTTGTTTTCATGAGAAATTGTGTTCCCAACAAGTATTGTTTACATTTAACCAAGGAATGCATAATTTCCAACATTTCTTTGTCATATGTTTATTTTTTTTCTCCCTTGGTTTGAATTTTAAACTTTCGAATGCAATGGGATGATTATCTTGCTTAAGTACGACACCTAATCCAACTCCTGAAGCATCACATTAAAGGACAAATGATTTGGAGAAATAAATTGGGGGTTCAACGTAATAAATGAAATGAAGAGCTAAGGAATGGACCAAGCAAGTATCACACACCAGGGAAGAAGGGAAAGAAACATGACAAAAGGGAAAAGGAAGCAGTGCACTAGGAAAGAAGGAATATCAGCGCAAAGAAAAAGCAAGGAATGGTTGGATTGAAGACCAACCATGCAGAAGACAGTTAGAAAGTGGACAAGTTGATTCCACTTAGAATTAGGGTTTTGAGTCATAATGTAATGGTTTTTACCTATTTTATAATATAAATATAGGATGTATGAGGTAGCTAGGGTTTCAGTCAATCAATCGAGTATCATTGTGTGAAGAACCTACTTTTGGATAACTTTGGACTCTAGAGTCGAAGTATTTATTTTGTTGAGAGTTACGGAGCTCAGATGGAGACATTTTTTATATTTAAATGAGGGTCAGTGATCCAGGTGGATATCGATGGCCACCCACCTTATCCAACTGGATCAAAACAGTTTTCTCGCAATTTTGGCAATTTACTATTTTTAGCATTTTTAACTCCTGGGGCCATTTTGAGGGCCTAAATGAAGGTTTTTAGAGGTCAATATTATCAATTATATCTGAAGTAATATTGAGCCCCAAAAATTAATATTCTCGATGATACCTTTCCAACGGGCTATCATACACCTAAAACGGATATCGTATGCAAACGTTACGACCTCGGGAAGTTGATATACTAACTTACCCAAATGGGGCCCACATGAATTTTGGCGCTTCATCTCCTAGGGTTAGGTTTTTGGATGTCTAGGGTTTTTGTAATTCATTTTTATTGTAAACATTCCTTCACAAGTTCATTGTAATCATCTTCTTGCAGAGGCGAGTATCCGTCACATCTCTTCTCAGAGATAAGTTGCCACCATTCTAGCGAGTCTTCCACTTTGTATTTTTACAGTCTATGTACATTTTTTTTATTAATAGAAATCGTGTGTTACTGTATATATGTGCTTATGGTTGCATCTCTGATACATGTATGTTACATTATTGAATATCTGTGATATCTTTGTGCATTTCTTTATTATATCTTCGCTCTCATTTTGTGCCGAAAATAAATATGAATCAGTGGTATCAGAGCAGGCTACTCTTGATCGTTTTTTCAGTGCATGTCCCCAATGATATCTGAGTATAGAAAGTTGTGTCTCGAGCTTGTCTCTCTTGAAGAAAATCGCTCTCATATTCCCAAGAAACCCTCCATGGCGGAAGAAAAGAAAAGTGACGGAGCAAACGATCCTATAAATTTGTTTCTTGAGCAAGCTCTCATGCGACAGAGAGACGAAATGATGGATAATTTTTACCACATCCTTCAACACCTGCCGATAGAAATAGGTGCATATTCATCAAACAACCACTTTGGAAGCACCTCTCCTTTCAAGGTACGGGTTAATTTTGATATTCCCATATTTGAAGGTCATATAGATGCAGATGCCCTAGATAAATGGTTAAATATGTTAGAAAGTTATTTCTTTGTTCATAATTTTTTCGACAGGGAAAAGATCACCTTCGCACTCCTTAAATCTCTCCCCCATGTCAAACATTGGTGGGAAACTTACTAGGAGAAAATCTCAATAGAGGATTCTGGAATATATGGGGCCGAGCCCACTTGGGATTTTTTTTTGGATGTGGTAAAGGAACAGTATTACCTTGTTGGAAACTATGAGAACTAGTACAAGAGATGGACCACACTGCGGCAAGAGAGGGGCCAAGCAGTTCCGGAGTTCAAAAATAACTTCCATACCTTGCACACCAAGCTGGGTATAAAGACTCTGAACGACATTTGGTTCTAAAATACCATGGGGCTCTACAGAGATACATCCAAACTGAAATGGATTTTCTGGATATCTCATCACTTGGTGTTGCTTATCGATATGTTGTTAAAATCAAACAGAACTTTAAGCACCAGAACAAATGGGATTTTGAGTATGTAAATCTGCAACAACCAAAATATGACAAAGACGTCCCTAACAAACAGTCTCCCAAAAACCAATCCAAGCCATAGGAAAAGAAGGGTCAGGGAAAGACAAAGAAGGACACCGAAAAATGGTGCGATTTCCACAAAATTCCCTGGAAAAACACTAATGAATGTCGCTCAAAATAGTCATTGGTGGTCGGGATCAAAGACAAGAAGTTGAACCCTGATTCTGAATCTGATTTTGAAAATATTTGTAAAATACAGATCATCGACGCAAACCCCATTGTTATTGTCGTGACCGCAGCAATTCAACCAAAAGAACTAACAGATCCTGAAGAGGGGGAGTGCCTTTTTCATTCATAGATGTGGGTGAAGGGGACCCCACTGCATTTTATTGTTGATAGCAGAATCCATAAGAACCTCATCTCAGCAGAGGTATTCAAACAGTACAAATTGTCAACAACACCACACCCGTAGCCATACAACATCAGGTGGCTTCGCCAGGGACGAGATCTTCATGTCAGCCAGTAGTGTCGATTGTCATACGACATCCATCCCTTCAAGGATGAGGTATTATGTGATTTTTCCCCACTGGATGTCTGTGATGTTCTCTTGGGCCAACCATATATGTGGAAGCGCCATGTTGTTTATGAGTCTCAACCCCGTAGTGTCATTGTTTCTTTGGGGGGTCATCTCTACAGAATACGAGAGGTAGTTCTGACTATTGTTCCACCTAAAAAGTGACCCAAGTTAGTATCTCATACTAAAAAAATTATCTTCTTCACAATTTGTTCAAAAGGTGAACAAAAGGATACCGCAACCACTACAGCCTCGGCCCAAACACCTTCTATCCAACAGAAGTAGGTTGACAAGATTGTAGCAAAGTGTAAAGATTACTACTGCACAAAATAATCTCATGTATCCAAACTGGTTGAAAATATCCAACCCTTCCAGCCACATGCTCGTGACATCCTTCCACAAACCGACAGTGCGACGTTTCAGCAAGGCAAGCATCTCACCAAGATTCATATTCAGCAAATGCTTTTTCCTCTCCCTCGGGAACTCAATGCAATGGAGATAATTTCTTACTAAGGAGGGAGGATTGATCCAAGTGAATATCAGTGGCCACCCACCTTCTCCAACTGGCTCAAAACATTTTTTCTAACAATTTTGGCAATTTACTATTTTTAGCAGTTTTAACTCCCAAGGCCATTTTGAGGGCCTAAATGAAGGTTTTTTGGGATAGAGAATTGCAATCACATCCAAAGGCATGATTTATCCCTCAAAATGAATCTCCTCGATGATACCTTTCCAACAAGCTATCATATGACTAAAATGAATATTGTATGCAAAAGTTACGACCATGCGAAACTGATGTACTAACTTACCCAAACGGGGCCCACATGACTTTTGGCGCTTCATCTCCTAGGGTTAGGTTTTTGGATGTCTAGGATTTTTGGAATTCCTGTTTATTGTAAAAGGGCCTTCATAGGCTCATTTTAATCATCTTCTTGTGAAGGCGAGTAGCCATCACATCTCTTCTCAGAGATAAGTTGCCACCATTCTAGCGAGTCTTCCACTATGTATTTTTACAGTCTCTATACATTTATTTCATTAATATAAATCATGTATTACTTTATATGTTTGTTTATGGTTGCATCTATGATACATTTATGTTACATTATTGAATATCTACAATATCTCTGTGCATTTCTTTATCATATATCCGTTGTCATTTCATGTCGAAAATAAATCTGGATCAGTGGTATCAGAGTAGGTTGTTCTTGATCGTTTTTTCAGTGCATGTCCCTGACAAGGTCCGAGTATATAAAGTTGGGTCTTGATCTTGTCTCTCTTGAATACAATCGCTCTCACACGCCCAAGAAACCCTCCATGGGGTAAGAAAATAAAAACGAATGAGCAAACGATCCTATAAATTTGTTGTTTGAGCAAGTTCTCACGCGATAGAGAGACGAAATGATGGAGAATTTTTCCCACATCCTTTAATGCCTGTCGATATAAACAGGTGCATCTTCATCAAACATCCACTTTGGAAGAACCTCTCCTTTCAAGGTAAGGGTTAATTTTGATATTCTTGTATTTGAAGGTCAAATAGATGCGGATGCCCTAGACAAATGGTTAAATTTGTTAGAAGGTTATTTCTCTATTCTTAATTTTTCTGACAGGGAAAAGATCACCTTCACACTCCTTAAATATCTCCCCCATGTCAAACATTGGTGGGAAACTTACTGGGAGCAAAGCTCCACAGAGGATTCTGGAATATATGGGGTCGAGCCCACTTGGGATTTTTTTGTGGATGCAGTAAAGGAACAGTATTACCCTATTGGAAACTATGAGGACCAGTACATGAGATGGGCCACACTATGGCAAGAGAGAGGCCAAGCAGTTTCAGAGTTCACCAATACCTTCCATGCCTTTCACACCAAGCTAGATATCAAAGACTCCGAACGACATTTGGTTCTGAAATACCTTGGGGCTCTACATAGATACATCCAAACTGAAATGGATTTTCTAGATATCTCATCACTTGGTGTTGCTTATCGATATGTTGTTAAAATCGAGTAGAAATTTAAGCACCAGAACAAACAGGAGCTCGGGTCTGTAAATCCGCAACAACCAAAGTATGGCAAAGACGGACCTAACAAACAGTCTCCCAAAAACCAGTCCAAGCCACAGGAAAAAAAGGGTCATGGGAAGACAAAGAAGGACACCAGAAAATGGTGTGATTTCCACAAAATCCCCTGGCACAACATCAATGAATGTCGCTCAAAATATTCATTGGTGGTTGGGATCATAAACAAGGAGCCAAAACCTAATTCAGAATCTGATTTTGAAAATACTGGTAAAAGACAGATCATCAACGCAGACCCCGTTTCTATTATCGCAACTGCAACAATTCAACCAAAAGAACCAATGGATATTGAAGAGGGGGAGTGCCTTTTTCATTCATAGATGTGGGTGAAGGGGACCCCACTACATTTTATTGTTGATAGCAGAAGCCAGAAGAACCTCATCTAAGCAGAGGTCATCAAATAGTTGGGATTGTCGACAACACCACACCCATAGCCATACAACATCGAGTGGCTTCACCAAGGACGATATTTTCGTGTAAACCAACAGTGTCGATTGTCATACAGCATACATCCCTTCAAGGATGAGGTATTATGTGATGTTTCCCCACTGGATGTCTGTGATGTTCTCTTGGGCCAACCATATATGTGGAAGTTCCATGATGTTTATGATTCTTGACCCCACAGTGTCATTGTTTCTCTGGGGGGTCATATCTATAGAATACTAGAGGTATTTTTTACTATTGTTCCACCTAAAAAGTGTCTCAAGGTAGTATCTCATACTACAAAATTTAGCTTCTTCATAATCTGTTCAAAGGTAAACAAAAGGATACTGCAACCACTACAACCTCGGCCCAAGCACCTTCTATCCAACAGAAGAAGGTCGACAAGATTGTAGTAAAGTGTAAAGATTCATTCTACACAAAATAATCTCATGTATCGAGACTGGTTAAAAATATCCAACCCTTCTAGCCACATGCTCATGATATCCTTCCACAAACCAAGCAGTGCGACGTCTCCAGCAAGGCAAGCAGCTCACCAAGATTCAGATTCAACAAACATTTTTTCCTCTCCCTCGGGCACTCAACGCAATGGATACCATATCTTCCTAAGGAGGTAGGATTGATCCAGGTGGATATTAGAGGCCACCCACCTTCTCCAACTGGCTCAAAACAGTTTTATGGCAATTTTGGCAATTTACTATTTTTAGCAGTTTTAACTCTCGGGGCCATTTTGAGGACCTAAATGAAGGTTTTTATGGATCGAAATTCTTGATGATATCCAAAGTAATAATTGATATCCAAAAATTAATCTCCTCGATGATACCTTTCCAACGGGCTATCATACGCCTAAAACAAATATCGTATGCAAAAGTTACGACCCCGAGAAGTTGATGTACTAACTTACCCAAACAAGGCCCACATGACTTTTGGCAATTCATCTAGTAGGATTAGGTTTTTGGATGTCTATGGTTTTTTGAATTCATGTTTAATGTAAAAATTCCTTCAAAGGATCATTGTAATCATCTTCTTTCAAAGGCGAGTAGCCGTCACATCTCTTCTCAGAGCTAAGCTGCCACCATTCTAGCGAGTCTTCCACTTTGTATTTTTATAGTCTCTGTACATTTCTTTCATTAAAATAAATCGTGTATTATTGTATATCTGTGTTTATGGTTTCATCTCTAATACATTTATGTTACATTATTGAATATATGCGATATCTCTATGCATTTCTTTATTATATCTCCACTCTCATTTCATGCCGAAAATAAATATGGATCAGGGGTATCAGAGCAGGCTTCTCTTGATCGTTTTTTCATTGCATGTCCCCGACAAGGTGTGAGTATAGAAATTTGGGTCTTGATCTTGTCTCTCTTGAAGAAAACTGTTCTTACACTCCCAAGAAACCCTCCATGGCAAAAGAAAAGAAAAATGACAAAGCAGATGATCCTGTAAATTTATTTCTTGAGCAAGCTCTCATGCGACAGAGGGACGAAATGATGGAGAATTTTTACCACATCCTTTAACGCTTGTCATGGGTGTTTTATATGCACTAAAAACACACTAAAAACCCTCAATTAAATTGTCAACTTGGGGTAAGTAAACTTATAGTTGTAGAAAAATATATGCCAAGGTAGAAGGGTTGGTAGTAGTATAGTCTAACTAAGGAAGTAGCTATCTAAGGGATATTCTATTCCAGAAAAGATATCTAATGAGAAAACCCTACTAAGCAACTTTAAACTATGTAACCTAAGTACTTTTGAACCAAGGATCGATGGATAGTTCTAAGAAAACAAGTGAAAACCCTACTTGAAGCAAAATTAGTTCAATTATAACAATAAGCAAAAGCAACTATTTAAGCATATTTAAAATTAGGATCTCCTGGTGGTGGTGTAAAAGAAAAGGTTGTATTGTTTCGTTCTGCGGAAGGCTCAAGTGGTCTTGCCTCCTATCCTAATATGATTGATGCTTCAATTTATTTTTTTATAGTGCTCCCTGTGTTAGTCTCTTCAGATACTACCTTATCTCTTTGAGTTGAGCTAGCTCATGTTTTTCAGTATCAGTCTGCGAAGCTTATGAGTGGAACGTTCCTTCCCCCGAAAAGATCGGAAGGAACCTTGGTTGAAAGGTATGATTTATATTTAATGTATCTCCCTTTTGGGTCTCTAGGTCTATTCATGAAAGTAAACAAAAGCAAAGGAAAAAGCTACCATTGGCTTTTTAGGTCTATTCATGAAAGTAAACAAAAACAAAAGGAAAAAAACTACCATTGGGTTTGGGGGAGCCTGCAATAGCAGATGCACAGTTTCTTACCTCTCGTCTTAAAGTTCCCCCACCACCAATATAATGCTAAGGTTTAAAAATGATCTATATCCTAAATATTTCTTACATTGAGACAACTCCCCATCAACGACGCCAAAAATTATGGGTCTTCTATATGCACTAAAACACACTAAAAACCCTCAATTAAATTGTCAACTCGGGGTAAGTAAACTTAGAGTTGTAGCAAAATATATGTCAAGGTAGAAGGGTTGGTAGTAGTATAGTCTAACTAAGGAAGTGTCTATCTAAGGGCTAATCTATTCAAGCAAAGCAATCTAATGAGAAAACCCTACTAAGCAACTTTAAACTATGTAACCTAAGTACTTTTGAACCAAGGATCGATGGATAGTTCTAAGAAAACAAGTGAAAACCCTACTTGAAGCAAAACTAGTTCAATTATAACAATAAGAAAAAGCAACTATTTAAGCATAACAATAAACAAATAGCAAAAGCAAACTACTTTAACTAGCCTACTTAAACTCAATGAACAACTATCATGTGAAAGCAATTAAATAAACAATTATACTATCAAAGCAAGAATAGACAAGTAAGCAACTAACATATTAAAACAAGTAAACAGCTAACTACCCTAGGATAACTTCTACAACAAGTAAACTAAGTAAAACTACTCAATAAGCAACTAACTAAACTAAAAGACAAGTGAACTCTATTCTTAATTCAAACTTCAAAACTATTTCTAATTCATAAAAGGAAATCTACTAAATTGAAAGAAAAGAGTAACTAACAACTAATATTTAATCTATGATAAGAAAAACTACTCTTTAATCTACCGAAGAAAAAGACTATCTATCCTACAATAGCAACAAAACTATCTTCGAATCTATGAAAGCAAGAAGTTATCTTTTAACCTATGAAAACTCAAATATAGTGCTGGTGGTTGTGTGAATGTCTCTAGTGTCTTATAATATCTCGATGGCATTTGACAACGAAAGATAATTCAAGAGGTATAAGCTCAATATTGATTTTGATAGCAAAGTGAAAGGTGTGGATTAAGCAATCCAGTGAGAACTTAGTCATTATGGAAACAACGTTAATTACCCTGCATATTCATGTGATTATTACTCATGCATTAACCATCAACAGTATAATGAGATTATAATTGTACTCTATGCTATGTAATAAAAACTCATAATTAAATTCAATCATTAACTAAGAATTGGAATTGCAATCTAATTCTAGGAAATAAATTGCATAAAGTGAAACTATGCTATATCTATTTTAACAATTCAAATTGCAAAAAAGAAAAAGCTTAAAAACAGAAATTAAGGGATGATTCTAGCATATAGCAAGTAAACTAATTAAGAAACAACTAGTTAAGCAAAATCTAAATGATAATTGAATAGGCAATCTACAAATAAAAACTGAAACTAACCCTAGCCATCCATCGAAGCCTTGTGAAAGAAAACATAAATTAAAATTATGTTCTACTATGTTTCAAACTCTGTTTTAAACTTGCTTTTAAAAGCATAAATAAAATGCAATCTAATATTTAATTGCTCACAGGGTTAGTGTATGAGTTTGCAAACCTGTTCCCAACTATAGAATCAATGCATATTAACTAAAAGCCTTCATACTAACCTGCAAAAGAGAATTAAAACAGTTAAAATACAACAGCAAATTAGATAACAAAGAAATCAAAGAACAGTTCGTGTACAGAAAATAAAAAGACATCTAAGCTATGAAATGCATAAATAACACATAGAACAATTATCAGATTGTTGGTGGGCCCCCCAGCAAGTCATGGTCACTTCTCAAAGGCACACCACGAACTCAGCAAATCGATTTCACCATTAAAACTCAAAAATTCAGCTTTATATAATTTTGGCAATGAAAAATAGTAAAAACAATGGAAAACGTATTTGTCTCTAATCCTCTACTTCTTCTACTACCTCCTAGCTATTGTATGACCACCATGGTGGTATTTATAGGTTTTACAGACCAAGAGGTCGACCATTGGAGGGTTGAACAACTTCTATAAATAGCAAATTACATTAATGGTGCCCTAACTGCCGAAATGGAGCGAGCCAATAATCACCCAGCTCGACAACCCAAACTGAGTTTTCAAGAGTTCAGTAGCTGGAGGGGGAAAGCATGAGAAAAACCCATGTTCCTGATTTGCCCATCACTGGCCGCCAATACCATAACTGCCAAATCGCCCACCGTTTTTTTGCAAGACAGAGTGTTGGATGGAGTGTCGGATTGAGTATTGGATAGAGTGTCGGACTGAGTGTCGGAAGAAGAAACGTGATGCGATTTCTCCCTGGTGTAGATCATAGCATTTTGGCACAAAATGCTTCAAAAAGCTTCTCCAAAACATGAAAAACACATACGTACATTCGGCAAAAGTGTCTAATTACTATCATAAAACTGATCATATCTCAGGCCCAACATTACCCCCACACTTACAATTTTACAGGTCCCACTGCAAACAAAAAAGAAATTACCCCTCGTGACTAAGCTTGTTGAGGAGGATCAGCTTTGGAATCTTTTGCTTCTTGCTGTGAATACTTTGCCTTATGTCTCTTGTGTTGCTTCAATTGTAATCTGAGGCTGCAGTTAGATTTGGTCATTTCATCAACCAACCGTTGAAAGGAGTTTACCTTTTCTTGGAGGATTGCATTATCATGATGAAGGTGTGTGTCTATTGTCTTCCTTTCTTCCAAATGTTGGAGGAGCTGAAAAAAAAATTTCTATAGCTTCTCAATGGTTGGGGAAGAATCGGTGATCTCAGAGGAAGGCTTAGATCCTTTGAGGGATGTGGACAATCTATCATTCTTAGGTTCTAGAGTAGGCATGGGTGAAGTAGGAGTAATAGGGGATTGATAGGGAGAGGTAGATTCTGATTTTGCCTTTCTTTGTGGCTTTAATCCATCCACAGAAACTTCCCTAAGTCTCTTGTGAGGGCTCTCAAGATCGGAGGACACTTGGATAGGATCTGAAGTAGGAAGGGGTTTTGCATAAGGTTTTGTTCTTGTGCTCTGAGTACTCTTTCGAAAGGGTCCTTTACCAAATCAATTGGCTCCCCTCCTATTGGTGGGAACGATGGGAAAGTCTTGTTGAATCACTTCTTGGATATTTTTAGGTGTGGGATCAAGAGAGATTGAAGGCATTGGGGGGTTAGCAATAGGCTTATTTTGATCTTCACTCTTGGTCTTTTTACCCGATGAGGAAGCAGGAATGTCAACAAGATTTTTGTATTGTTCTGGTAAAGAGATGGTTTGTGAAAGGGGTTTTTGAGTTCTTGGATATCGGGGCTTGGATGGAGAGATAGTTCTTAGGCTAAGTGGATTTTTGCCAGTCTTAATTGTCAAGTGAGGGTTTGCAAATTGATAGATAAATTCATCCCAAGTTTGACCATGTTTCTCTAATTCGGATAGAACAAGGAGTTTGATTAAGCCATGGTGAAAGAGGTTGTTGTGGGGGTTAGTTACATTCTTCCTCACTTGAGAGGACATCTTCTCCAAGCTCTTTAGAAAGTAGAAGGGAAAATTTAAAGGTTTGTTGAACTGGAAATGAGCTAGCAATCTGAAATAACAGGCTTTGAAAGTAGAATATCTACCTTCGCATGCGATCAACCTCGTGATGACGATGAGAGGGTTGATCAATTCCTCCTTTATCCATTCCTTATAATATCCTTTTTCTCCTAAAATGTTCTAGAATTCGGGCTTAAAAACCCTATTATAACTTGAGCACGGCAGCTGGTGGTTTTTGAGCCATCTATCTCCCATCCTTGGAAGATTCGTGGCTACAGCAATGGCCTCTTATGAGACCCCAAATGAAATAGACCCCATGTGAATTGTCTTGCCATCGAAACTGAGGGAAAATTGCATGGAGATTCCATCATCATGGCCCTGCAAGTTAGACAAAAATGACCCCCAGCCTGCGCGCAAAAACACCTCTCTGCATTGTGCAAATTCGGGAATGGAAAAAATATTTTCATAGGAAGAGGGTTCATACCTCTTGGAAATTATGACAGAGGAGAAATTCACCAGTCAAGGGTGCAATCAAGCCAAGAGATGGCACGAATTGGGCACGGGTCGAATGTGATTTGAACAGGGGAATGAAAGATAGAGGCTGGGCACAATTTATTACATAGGGGAAAGGAAAAATATAAAGGGAGAATTGGGATAATGCGTTACCCATCCCATATTTGAATGTGCCTATGGTGGAGATGGTCACACACATGTGTGCACGGGATGCCATGTGTGGGAGATTTCGAATTTGAAGGCTCATTTTTTTTGGGGGGGGGAAATGTAATGATGCGTAGTTAAATCAATGTCCAAGTCTTTTGACTTGGACATTTGATCATGAACATATTTAAAGCATCTTCAATCAATTGCCTGCAACCAATTCAATTGAATGTCATTGATTCCTAGTTATCTGGAATTGTGGACAGTTACTGGTGTGTAATTCATACGGTACTTTGTTCGACACCTCATACAGCATTTCATACAGTACTTCATACGACAGCTCTGTGTTAAATACATTTTCACCTCTTGTAATGGATAGCCTGCAATATTGAAATGTTTTTGACAGTCACAGTGGTTAAAGAGTAGAGGCAGAATGCTCCCTTGTTGTTGATTTTTCCATCATGCTCACTCAATCGTCTTGCATAGGACATATAATGTAAAACCTACAATGAACAGGTCATAGCAAGCCTAAGATATGTAATGTCAATCCTATAATGTATAGCTTGTAAACCGATAAAAGTGGTATGGTATGTTAAGTATATGTTCAGAAATTTATAGCACACAGGAGTTTAGCACTTCAAAAATAAAATGATTATTAATGTAATAACATGTATCATGGAAATAATACAAAAATTCTTGCAAAGATTTATTTCTCCAGGCAATGATCATTTGTCATCTCATGAACCCCTCCCCCACACCTAAGTATTGTGACACCTCACAATCAAAAGTATAGGAAACCAGTCAGTTCCCCCAATAGCCAAAGATTTATAGTATGTCAAGTGTAAAGATAAATTTCACAGATTGGTCTGAAGAGACAGTTAGAAGATGGCCCCACCTACAGGATAAGATATCCTATATATAGATAAGAAGAGGTAGGCAAGAGTGTTTCAAGATAGTCTTAGAGTTATTTCCCAATGGAAAGTTTATGGAGTTCATTAACCTTAGCTTAACCATACATAATTCATGTCAGCTTTGCCTTCAAGTAATGTCATACATCAGGACAATTTTAAATTTATTATTTATTTTTTATCAGATTACTATCCTCACTAGGTAGAATGCCTCGCTACCAGCAAGCCTGTTCAGTACTCTGGCAGGTTTACCTAGTCATACCACATGTCGTTACCCACTACCAACAGACCTGTTCAGTATCCTGGCGGGTTAGCCTCTTACACCCTCAGAGACTAGCCCTCCATCTTTTAAGATTTTAGTATAAGATTTATTTATGCAAGAAGATGGGGGGACAGCTCTGAAAACAACTTTGTCTTTCTTCTTTTTTTAATTGGGATGGTATTTATGTTAGAATATGACTTTTTGTAATATTACTTAGTGATTGTCTCGATGTAAGGGGTACTTAAGAGGACGTGGACTATCTAAAGATATGATATAATCAAGCTATTTAGTGTGTAGTGGATGGTACCATTGAGAAAGAATGGAAAGGTGTCTCTAGTCTCAACTCACTTTCTTCTTTTGTAGTTATTGTGATGTTTCCATGATTAACCGCTAATGAGACCTCCTTGTTACTCTTTGATAAATACACTTTACTCACTTACTCGGGTTTCTTGGAAAAACTGTACGAGAGACCTCTAGGATTGATAGTTATGGTATCACTTGCTTATACATTGGTGAAGAGTTTCAAGAGCAACTGCTTTAAAATGCCTTAAGAAAATGAAAATTTCTGCAAAAAATATGGCTAATTACAATAAGTCAATATTCATTTGATGCTTAACAGACAACGAAATTCAAGTGTAATAATGTTTTGAAGAAAAATCTTTCTTTTGTATTTCCTTGAAACTGTCTACTCCTGGTGAAATAAATACTTCCAGAAATCTCTAGAATTTCCTTATTAACAAAATTCAAAAACTATTTACATATGTACAATAGAGAATTCAGAAAAAAAATCAAGAACAAGGGGGGACTTCCCCATCTACTAAGGCCAATGCCTTGTCCATTGACATGACCTATATAAAATTCTCTTTGGAAATGGTCTTATGATAAAATTTGAGTCGGTGTCCATTTACTACAAAGGAGACTTGTCCATCGTCAATTGTTTTAATTTTTACAACTCCATTGTCATATACGGTGTCTACCTCATAAGGGCCCAACCACTGGGTGGTGAGTTTTCCTTTGAAGGTTTTGAATCAAGAATCAAACAACAGAGCCCAATCACCAGGTTGGAAGTGTTTCTTCTTAATAAACTTGTCATGCCACTTGCTCTACTAGTTTTGGACCAATATTGTTCGTTGGATGGCATCTTGCCTGATTTCATCCAACTCATTCAATTGTAGGGCTCATTACTTCTGAGCCTCATCTAAGTTCAATCCTAATTCTATGGCAATATGGAAGGTCCTTACTTGGAATTCTATTGGTAGAAGTACTTGTTTCTCATACGCTAGCTCATAAGGGGTATGCCCAGTGGTATTTCTCTAGGTGGTTCGGTATGCCCACAAAGCCTCTAGGAGCCTATCAGCCCAATCCCGGTGATGTAATTGAATAGTATTGGTCAAGATGGCTTCCATAACTTTGTTTGTGGATTCTACCTGACCACTAGCTTGTGGGTGGTATGGAGAATATTTACAGTGTTTAATCCCATATTTCTCTGTTATCTCTCTCATCAACTTACAAGTGAATTGATTGCCTTGGTATGTAACAATTTCACAAGGGACACTGAAGCAGGTAAAGATGTCTTCATAGATGAATTCGATAACAGACTTCTATGTAGCCCTGAATAGGGATTTTTCCTCTACCCACTTGGTGACATAGTCCGTACAAACCAAAATATAGTTCTTCTTATGAGACATGGGTGAAATTAGTCCTACAAAATCAAGGGCCCATTTTTCGAAGAGTTCTACGATAACTTGGGCATGCAAAGGAATTTTGTCAGCTGACGTAGGTCTTCCTATCCTTTGGAAACTATCATAACTTCTCACATACTTGGCAGCATCTTTGAAAATGCTAGGCCAATAGTAACCTGAATGTATCACCTTATATGTTGTATGTTTGTCAGAAAAATGACCACCACATGGTCCATCATGACAACTTCGTAGTATTTCAGGTACCTCGTCCTCTCAAATACATCTACAAATAATCAAATCAAGACCTGTGCAAAAAAGGTCATGACCAACCCAAGACTAATTAGCACTCTGTGTAATAATTTTCCGCTTTTCATGAGGTGACAAATGAGACGGTAACTTCCTAGTAGCCAAATAGTTTTCCATATATTTAAACCATGGGGTATTGATAGAAAGGGAAAAGAGGTGCTCGTTTGGGAAACTATCATCTACAGGGATATCATCATCCTCATTTTTCATTCGGGAAAGAAAATCAGCTACTACATTATCCTTTCCAGGTCGGTCAAGCACAATAATATTAAATTCATGTAATAAAAGGAGCCATCTAGTCACTCGGCCATTAGTTATGGGTTTTTTCATGAGAAATATAATGGCAGAATGATATGTATGTATGAATACTTCGTAACCTGTAATGTAATGAAGAAACTTGTTAATAGCATGAACAACTGCCAAGAATTCTTTCTCAGTAACTGTGTAGTTTAACTCAACAGGGGATAAGTTCTTGATCACAAAATAAATGGCATAGGACTGTTGGTCCTCTTTCTGCCCTAATATTCCTCCTATTGCAGTGTTGGAGGCATCAATGGATATATGAAATGGGAGAGTCCAATTGGGCCCTCTAAGGATTGGTGCCATCGACAAATTAGCTTTCAAGGTTTCAAAGGCAGTTTGACATTGCTCAATCCAAACAAAATCAACATATTTTATTAGCAATCCAAACATAGGTTCAACAATCTTTGTAACATTTTCAATAAACCATCGGTAATATCCGGCATGTCCAAGAAATATTCTCACCTATTTCTAAGTCTTGGGGGGTGGAAGTCTGACGATGACCTCAATCTTTGCAAAATCGAATTTTATCCCTTCAGATGAAACATGATGTCCTAGAACCACTCCTTCAGTGAACAACATTTTAAATTTGTCATGACTTAGAGATAGTTTCATTTCTTTTCATCTAATGAGGAATTTTTCTAAGTTGTCTAAGTCTTCCTGGTAAGTGTTGCCATAAACTATGAAGTCATCTATGTAGACCTCCACACAATCATGAATAATATCGGTAAATATCCCTAGTACTACTCATTGAAATGTAGCAGGAGCATTACATAATCCAAATGGTAAGACCCTGTAGGCATAGGTTCCCCAAGGATAAGTAAAGGTAGCCTTGTCCTGGTCCTCGGGGGCTATAAGAATCTAATTTTACCCATTGTACCCATTGTACCCATATAAAAAGGAAAAATACTTATTTCCAGACAAGGTATCTATAACTTGGTCAATGAAAGGAAGAGGAAAGTAGTCTTTCAGAGTGGCTTTGTTGAGTTCCCAAAAATCAGCACAAATTCTCCATTTCCCAATCACTTTCTTTGGAACCACTACAAGTGGGGATACCCACTTACTGTCGAATATGGGATAGATAAATCCAACATTTAATAACTTTTGGATCTCCTCCTTTGTTATATATTTAAGTGTAGGGTTCATCCTTCTCTGGGGTTGCATAACAGGTCTTACTTCCCCCTGGGTATATATGTGATGGATGCATGTGTCAATGTGTATACCCTTCATGTCAGTGTATTCCTAGGAAAATTCTCTTGATTTTTCTTTAAGGATACTTACTAATTGTTTATGTTGGTCTACATCTAGCTCGGAGTTTATATGTAAAAATTTCCCTAGACTAATCTCGTAGGGCATAGTATAAGACATGGCAGACTCATCTATCTCAAAGATAAAAGATGTCAAAGATCAAATGGATGGGTCCAATTGTTCTTGAAATTATTCCCCAAACATGTACTCAAATTGGGGAAAAGACTATGGTAAATCCACACATGTGATAGCAGAAATAAACTAGTTTAGTACATTTTCTATTATGTGCTCCTAAAGTGCCCATGATCTCCACTCCTATATATGGATAATAAACTAGGAAATGATGGAAATTTCTCAGTTGAGTGGTCTTTCGTACAGAAGCCACAAACTGAAATGTTCTCTAATGGGCATTCCCTTGAGGAATGTTTCCTTTTGCATATCGGGCAATATATGCTCATTGCGAAAGTTTCCTCCTCCTTTTTATTTTTAATTTTGAGGGTGTCCAATTGGGAACCTATTGTGCTTAAGATGTCTATCTTGAATTTCTCTTAAAGGTTCCCTATCTCTTCTCTTGTGATACCACCTTAACTAACTAGTTTTAATCTTCTATTATAAGGGTCTCGAACATTCTTTCTTGTTTTGGCTCTACTCCTTGAGTAATTTTTACACATTTCACATATTTCAGAAAATGGTTTATGGGATATGTCACCTGATGCCATCAGGTTAAGAAACTCTAGATATTCTTCTGAAATTCCCTTAAGGAAAAGATCCCTAATTGCATCCTCTAGGAGGTCATGGTATTTTGACTTCTGGGAGATATAACCAAATCATTCCATATAATCTTCGAGGGTCTCGTCTTTTAACTGTTGGATTTTAAAGATGTCATTATGAGACTCTTTGGTCTTGCAGTAGTCTTGGTATTTTTAAGAAATATATCTTTCATGGATTCCCAAGATCTAATACTGGATTCTCCCAACCCCATGAACCATCTTAGTGCAGAGTCTTTGAGGGTGGCAGGAAAGATTTTTATTTTATGGTCATCTTGTACTTATTTATAGCTCCTACACAATATGTCGAATTCAAATAGGAAGGTGTCTGGATATTCATTGTTTTTACCATAAAAGGAAGGCAATGCTGAGAGATGAATATTCTTCATGTTGACATTTGGAGTGGTGTGCAAAATTGGAAACCCGAAGGTAGTTTCGGTTTGGTTTCTAGTTTCTTCTTCCCCCCCGTGTCTTACATTTTTATGATCCTCCTGATCATCCATGTTGTTTTGATTTCCAAAAAGAGAGTACCTAGATGGTTTTATCTTTGAAGAGAACAAGGTTTATATTTGATGGAAAGGTCTTCCTATTGATTGGATATATGGGACTCTACTCGAGCCGGTTGAGACTATTGGTGCCAAATTTTTTGTGTCATTTTGAGAGATAATTACATTGGTTGAACTACCAAACAAAATATTCACCTGCTCAGGGTCAATGATGTCCTAAAAATTAGGATCTCCTGGTGGTGGTGTAAAAGAAAAGGTTGTATTGTTTGGTTCTGCGGAAGGCTCGAGTGGTCTTGCCTCCTATCCTAATATGATTGATGCTTCAATTTATTTTTCTATAGTGCTCTCTATGTTAGTCTTTTCAGAGACTACCTTAGCTCTTTCAGTCGATCTAGCTCCTGCTTTTCGGTATCGATTTGCAGAGCTTATGAGTGGAACATTCCTTCCCCCAAAAATATCGAAAGGAAACTTGGTTGAAAAGTCTAATTTAGATTTAATGTATCTCACTTTTGGGTCTCTAGGTCTATTCATGAAAGTAAACAAAATAAAAGGAAAAATCTACCATTGGGTTTTTAGTTCTATTCATGAAAGTAAACAAAAACAAAAGGAAACAAACTACCATTGGGTTTGGGGGAGCTTTCAATAGCAGATGCGAAGGTTCTTACCTCTCATATTAAAGTTCCCCCACCACCAATCTAATGCTAAGGTTTAAAAATGATCTATTTCCTAACTATTTCTTACCTTGAGACAACTCCCCGGCAACAACGCCAAAATGATGGGTGTTATATATGCACTAAAAACCCTCAATTAAATTGTCAACCTGAGGTAAGTAAACTTAGATTTGTAGCAAAATATATGCCAAGGTAGAAGGGTTGGTAGTAGTATAGTCTAACTAAGGAAGTTTCTATCTAAGGGATAATCTATTCAAGCAAAGCTATCTAATGAGAAAACCCTACTAAGCAACTTTAAACTATGTAACCTAAGTACTTTTGAACCAAGGATTGATGGATAGTTCTAAGAAAACAAGTGAAAACCCTACTTGAAGCAAAACTAGTTCAATTATAACAATAAGCAAAAGAAACTATTTAAGCATAACAATAAACAAATAGCAAAAGAAAACTACTTTAACTAGCCTACTTGAACTCAATGAGCAATTATCCTATGAAAGCAAGTAAATAAACAACTATACTATCAAAGCAAGAATAGACAAGTAAGCAACTAACCTATTAAAGAAAGTAAACAACTAACTACCCTAGGATAACTTCTAGCAAGTAAACTAAGTAAAACTACTCAATAAGCAACTAACTAAGCTAAAACACAAGTGAACTCTATTCTTAATTCAAACTTCAAAACTATTTCTAATTCATAAAAGGAAATCTACTAAATTGAAAGCAAAGAGTAACTAACAACTAATCTTTAATCTATGATAAGCAAAACTACTCTTTAATCTATCGAAGCAAAAGACTATATATCCTACAATAGCAACAAAACTATCTTCAAATCTATGAAAGCAAGAAGCTATCTTTTAACCTATGAAAACTCAAATATCGTGTTAGTGGTTCTGTGAATGTCTCCAGTGTCTTATAATATCTCGATGGCATTTGACAACGAAAGATAATTCAAGAGGTATAAGCTCAATATTGATTTTGATAGCAAAGTGAAAGGTGTGGATTAAGGAATCCAGTGAGAACTTAGCCATTATGGAAACAACATTAATTACCCTGGATATTCATGTGATTGTTACTCGTGCATTAACCATCAACAGTATAACGAGATTATAATTGTACTCTATGTTATGTAAGCAAAACTCATAATTGAATTCAATCATTAATTAAGAATTGGAATTGCAATCTAATTCTAGGAAAGAAATTGCATAAAGTGAAACTATGCTATATCTATTTTAACAATGCAAATTGCAAGAAAGAAAAAGCTTAAAAACATAAATTAAGACATGATTCTAGCATATAGCAAGTAAACCAATTAATCAACAACTAGTTAAGAAAAATCTAAATGATAATTGAATAGGAAATCTACAAATAAAAATTGAAACTAACCCTATCCATCCACGGAAGCCTTGTGAAAGAAAACATAAATTAAAATTATGTTCTACTCTGTTTCAAACTCTCTTTTAAACTTGATTTTAAAAGCATAAATAAAATGCAATCTAATATTTAATTGCTCACAGGGCTAGTGTATGAGTTTGCAAACTTGTTCCTAACTATAGAATCATTGCATATTAACAAAAATCCTTCATACTAACCCCCAAAAGAGAATTAAACCAGTTAAACTACAATAGCAAATTAGATAACAAAGAAATCAAAGAACAGTTCATGTACAGGAAATAAAAAGACATCTAACCTATGAAATTCATAAATAACACATAGAACAGCTACCAAACTTCGGGTGGGCCCCCTAGCAAGTCTTGGTCACTTCTCAAAGGCACACCACGAACTCAGCAAATCGATTTCACCATTAAAACTCAAAAATGTAGCTTTATGTAATTTTGGCAATGAAATATAGTAAAAACAGAGGAAAATGTATTTGTCTCTAATCCATTACTTATTATACTGCTTCCTAGCTATTGTATTACCACCATGGTGGTATTTATAGGTTTTACAGACCAAGAGGTCGACCATTGGAGGTTCAAACATCTTCTATAAACAGCAAATTACATTAATGGTTCCCTAACAGTCGAAATGGAGCAAGCCAATAATTGCCCAGCTCAACAACCCAAACCAAGTTGTCAAGCATTTAGTAGATGGAGGGGGCAAGCACGAGAAAAACCCATGTTCCTGATTCACCCATCACTGGCCGCCAATACCATAACCGCCAAATCGCCCATCGTTTTTGTGCAAGGAAAAGTGTTGGACGAAGTGTCGGACCGAGTACCGGATCGAGTACTGGATGGAGTGCTGGACTGAGTGTCGGAAGCAGAAACGTGATGTGATTTCACCCTGGTGTACATCATAGCATTTCTACACAAAAATCTTCAAAAAGCTTCTCCAAAACATGAAAAACAAATATGTACATTCAGCAAAAGTATCTAATTACTATCATAAAACTAATCATATCTCAGGCCCAACAGCCTACAGAAAGAAATAGGAACATCTTCATCAAACAACCACTTTGGAAGCACCTCTCCTTTCAAGGTACAGGTTAATTTTGATATTCCCATATTTGAAGGTTAGATAGATGTGGATGCCCTAGAGAAATGGTTAAATCTGTTAGAAGGTTATTTCTCTATTCATAATTTTTTCGACAGGGAAAATATCACCTTCGCACTCCTTAAAGCTCTCCCCCATGTCAAACATTGGTGGGAAACTTACTAGGAGCAAAGCCTCACAGAGGATTATGGAATATATGGGGCTGAGCCCACTTGGGAATTTTTTGTGGATGTAGTAAAGGAACAATATTACCTATTGGAAACTATGAGGACCAATACATGAGATGGACCACACTGCAGAAAGAGAGGGGCCAACCAGTTCCATACCTTATGCACCAAGTTGGGTATCAAAAACTCCGAACAACATTTGGTTCTGAAATACCGTGGGTTTCTACATTGATACATCCAAACTGAAATGGATTTTTTGGATATCTCATCACTCGGTGTTGCTTATCGATATGCTTTTAAAATTGAGAAGAAATGTAAGAACCAAAACAAATGGGAGTTCGGATCTATAAATTTGCAACAACCAAAGTATGAAAAAGACGTCCCTAACAAACAGTCTCCCCAAAACCAGTCCAAGCCACAGGAAAAGAAGGGTCACAGGAAGACAAAGAAGGACACCAGAAAATGGTGTGATTTCCACAAACGCCCCTGGCACAACACCGATGAATGTTTCTTAAAACAGTCATTGGTGGTCGGGATCAAATACAAGGAGCCAAATCCTGATTCAGAATCTGATTCTGAAAATGTTGGTAAAAGACAGATCAACGACACAGACCCCACTGCTTTTGTCGCGACCGCAGCAATTCAACCAGAAGAACCAAAATATCCTGAAGAGGGGGAGTGTCTTTTTCATTCGTAGATGTGGGTGAAGGGGGCCCTTCTTCATTTTATTGTTGATAGCGGAATCCAGAAGAACCTCATCTTAGCAGAGGTCATCAAAAAAATGGGATTGTAGACAACACCACACCCGTATCCATACAACATCGGGTGGCTTCGCCAAGGATGAGATATTCCTGTCAGCCAGCAGTTTCGATTGTCATACGACATCCATCTCTTCAAGTATGAGGTATTATGTGATGTTTCCCCACTGGATGTCTATGATGTTCTCTTGGGCCAATCATATATGTGGAAGCGCCATGATGTTTATGAGTCTCGACCCCGTAGTGTCATTGTTTCTATGGGGGGTCATCTCTATAGAATACCAGAGGTAGTTCTGACTATTGTTCCACATAAAAAATTTCGCAAGGTAGTATATCATACAATAAAATTTAGCTTCTTCACAATCTGTTCAAAAGGTGAACAAAAGGATACCGCAACCACTACAGCCTAGGCCCAAGCACCCTCTATCCAATAGAAGCAGGTCGACAAGATTGTAGAAAAGTGTAAATATTCCTTATGTACAAAATAATCTCATGTATCCAGACTAGTTAAAAATATCTAACCCTTCCAGCCACATGCTCGTGATATCCTTCCACAAACCGAGCAGCACGACGTCTCCAGCAAGCCAAGCAGCTCACCAAGATTCAGATTTAGCAAACACTTTTTCCTCTCACCCTGGTACTCAATGCAATGGATACAATTGCTTCCTAAGGAGGGAGGATTGATCCAGGTGGATATCGGTGGCCACCCACCTTCTCCAACTGGCTCAAAACAATTTTTTGGCAATTTTGGCAATTTACTATTTTTAGCAGTTTTAACTCCCGGGGCCATTTTGAGGGCCTAAATGAAGGTTTTTCAGGATCTATCTTCTCAATGATAGTTTAAGGATTTATTGATCCCCCAAAATGAATCTCCTCGATGATACATTTCTGACAGGCTATCATACGCCTAAAATAGAGATCGTATGCAAAAGTTACGACCCCGGGAAGTTGATGTATTATCCTGTTGGAAACTATCAGGACCAGTACATGAGATGGAACACACTTTGGAAAGAGAGGGGCCAAGTAGTTCCAGAGCACACCAATACCTTCCATACCTTGTGTACCAAGCTAGGTATCAAATACTCTGAACGACATTTGGTTCTGAAATACCATGGGGCTCTACACAGATACATCCAAACTGAAATGGATTTTCTGGATATCTCATCACTTGGTGCTGCTTATCGATATATTGCTAAAATCGAGCAGAAATTTAAGCACTAGAAAAAATGAGAGTTTGGGTCTGTAAATCTGAAATAAAAAAAGTATGACAAAGACAACCCTAATAAACAATCTCCCGAAAACCAGTCCAAGCCACAGGAAAAGAAGTGTCACGAGAAGAGAAAGAAGGACACCAAAAAATGGTGTGATTTCCAAAAACGACCCTGGCACAACACTGATGAATGTCGCTCAAAATAGTCATTGATGGTCAAGATCAAATACAAGGAGTTGAACCCTGATTCTGAATATGATTATGAAAATACTGGTTAAAGACAGATCATTGACGTAGACCCCACTCTATTGTCATGACCACAACAATTCAACCAGAAGAACCAACATATCCTAAAGGGGGGGAGTGATGTTTTCATTCACAAATGTGGGTGAAGGGGACCCTACTGCATTTTATTGTTGATAGTGGAATCCAGAAGAACCTCATCTCAGTAGAGGTCGTCAAACAATTGGGATGGTTGACAACACCACACCCACAGCCATACAACATCGAGTGGCTTCGCCAAAAACGAGATCTTCATGCCAGTCAGCAGTGTCGATTGTCATATGGCATCCATCCCTTCAAGGATGAGGTATTATGTGATGTTTCCCCACTGGATGTCTGTGATGTTCTCTTGGGCCAACTATATATGCGAAAGTGCCATCTTGTTTAAGTGTCTTGTCCCTGCAGTGTCATTGTTTCTCTGGGGGTCATCTCTACATAATACCAGAGGTAGTTCCAACTATTGCCACCTAAAAAGTGTCGCAAGGTAGTATATCATACTACAAAATTTAGCTTCTTCACAATATGTTCAAAAGGTGAACAAAAGGATACCGCAACCACTACAGCCTTGGCCCAAGCACCTTCTATCCAACAGAAGCAGGTCAACAAGATTGTAGCAAAGTGTAAATATTGCTTCTGCACAAAAGAATCTCATGTATCTAGACTGGTTGAAAATATCCAACCCTTCCATCCACATGCTTGTGATATCCTTCCATAAACCGAGCAGCGCGACGTCTCCAACAAGGCAATTAGCTCACCAAGATTCAGTCAAAAAAATATTTTTCCTCTCCTCTGAGCACTCAATGCAATGCAGACCATTTCTTCCTAAGGAGGGAGGGTTGATCCAGGTGGATATCAGTGGCCACCCAATTTCTCCAACTGGCTCAAAATAGTTTTTTGACAATTTTGGCAATTTACTATTTTTAGCAGTTTTAATTCTCGGGGCCATTTTGAGGGCCTAAATGAATATTTTTCAGGATCAAGCTTCTCAATGATATCCTAAGGAAATATTTTCCCCCTAAAATGAATCTCTTCATTTATACCTTTCCAACGGGCTATCATGCACCTAAAATGGAGATCATATGCAAACGTTACGACCCTAGGAAGTTGATGTACTAACTTACCCAAACGGGGCCCACATGACTTTTGGCGCTTCATCTCCTAGGGTTAGGTTTTCGGATGTCTAGTGTTTTTAGAATTCCTTTTTACTGTAAAAATTCCTTCATAGGCTCATTGTAATCATCTTCTTGTGAAGGCGAGTAGCCGTGACATCTCTTCTCAGAGATAAGTTGGCACCATTCTAGCGAGTCTTCCACTTTGTATTTTTACAGTCTCTGTACATTTATTTCATTAATAAAAATCATGTATTACTGTATATATGTGTTTATGGTTGCATCTCTGATACATTTCTATTACATTATTGAATATCTGTGATATCTTTGTGCACTTATTTATTATATCTCCGCTCTCATTTCATGCCGAAAATAAATATCGATCATTGGTATCAAAGCAGCCTGCTCTGGATCATTTTTTTTGTGCATGTCCCCGACAAGGTCTGAGTATAGAAATTTGGGTCTCGAGCTTGTCTCTCTTGAAGAAAATCTCTCACACACACCCAATAAACCCTCCATTGTGGAAGAAAATAAAAATGATAGAGCAGACGATCCTATAAATATGTTGCTTGAGCAAGCTCTCACGCGACAAAGGGAATAAATGATGGAGAATTTTTCCCACATCCTTCAATGCCTATCGATAGCAACAGATGCATATTCATCAAACATCCCCTTTGGAAGCACCTCTCCTTTCAAGGTACAGGTTGATTTTGATATTCATGTATTTGTAGGTCAAATAGATGCGGATGCCCTAAACAAATGGTTAAATGTGTTAGAAGGTTATTTCTTTGTTCATAATTTTTTCGACAGGGAAAATATCACCTTTTCACTCTTTAAAGCTCTCCACCATATCAAACATTGGTGGGAAACTTACTGGGAGAAAATCTCCACAGAGGATTCTGGAATATATGGGGTCGAACCCACTTGGGATTTTTTTGTGGATGTGGTAAAGGAACAAAATTACCTTATTGGAAACTATGAGGACCAGTACATGATATTGACCACACTCCATCAAGACAGGGGCCAATCAGTTTTGCAGCTCAACAATACCTTCCATACCTTGCACACGAAGTTGGGTATCAAAGACTCTGAACGACATTTGGTTATGAAATATCGTGGGGCTCTACATACATACATCCATATTGAAATGGATTTTATTAATATCTCATCACTCGATGTTTCTTATCAATATGTTGTTAAAATCAAGCAGAAATATAAGCACCAGAACAAATGGGATTTTGGGTTTATAAATCCGCAACAACCAAAGTATGACAAAGACAGCCCTAACAAATAGTCTCCCAAAAACTAGTAAAAGCCACATGAAAAGAAGGGCCATGGGAAGACAAAGAAGGGCACCGGAAAATGGTGTTATTTCCACAAAATCCCCTGGCACAACACCGATGAATGTCGCTCAAAACATTCATTGGTGGTCGGGATCAAAGAGAAGGAGTCAAACCCTGATTCAGAATCCGATTCTAAAAATACTCGTAAAAGACAGATCATCGATGCAGACCCCACTGCTATTGTTGCGACCGCAGCAATTCAACTAGAAGAACCAGTGGATCTTGAAGAGGGGGAGCGTCATTTTCATTCACAGATGTGGGTGAAGGGGACCCTGCTACATTTTATTGTGGATATCGGAAGCCAGAAGAACCTCATCTCAGCAGAGGTCGTCAAACAGTTGGGATTGTTGAAAACACCACACCCACAGCCATACAAAATTGGGTGGCTTCGCTAAGGACGATATCTTCATGTCAGCTAGCAGTGTCGATTGTCATACATCATCCAGTGCTTCAAGGATGAGGTATTATGTTATCTTTCCCCACTGGATGTCTATGATGTTCTCTTGGGCCAACCATATATGTGGAATCTCCATGTTGTTTATGAGTCTCGACCCCGTAGTGTCATTGTTGCTCTGGGGGGTCATCTCTACAAAATACCAGAGGTAGTTCCGACTATTGTTCCACCTAAAAAGTGTCGCAAGGTAGTATCTCATACTAAAAAATTTAGCTTCTTCACAATCTTTTCAAAAGGTGAACAAAAGGATACCGCAACCACTACAGCCTCGGCCCAAGAACCTTTTATCCAATAGAAGTAGGTCGACAAGATTGTAGCAAACTGTAAAGATTCCTTCTACACAAAAGAATCTCATGTATCCAAACTTTTTAAAAATATCCAACCCTTCCAGCCACATGCTCGTGATATCCTTCCACAAACCGAGCAGCATGACGTCTCCAGCAAGGCAAGCATCTCACCAAGATTCAGATTCAGCAAACGCTTTTTCCTCTCCCCCGGGCACTCAACGCAATGGAGAAAATTTATTTATAAGGAGGCAGGATTGATATAGGTGGATATCAATGGCCACCCATCTTCTCCAACTGGCTCAAAACAATTTTCTGGCAATTTTGGCAATTTACTATTTTTAGCAGTTTTAACTCCTGGGGCCATTTTGAGGGCCTAAATGAAGGTTTTTTGGGATCGAGATTCTTAGTGACATTCAAATCCATAATTGATCCCCCAAAATTAATCTCCTCGATGATACCTTTCCAACGGGCTATCATACGCCTAAAACGGTGATCGTATGCAAAAGTTACGACCCCTGGAAGTTGATGTACTAACTTACCCAAACGGCTCCCACATGACTTTTGGCACTTCATCTCCTAGGGTTAAGTTTTTGGATGTCTAGGGTTTTGGGCATTCCTGTTTATTGTAAAAATTCCTTCAGAGGCTCATTTTAATCATCTTCTTGCGAAGGCGAGTAGTCATCACATCTCTTCCCAGAGATAAGCTGCAACCATTCTAGCAAGTCTTCCACTCTATATTTTTACAATCTCTGTACATTTCTTTCATTAATATAAATCGTGTATTACTATATATCTGTGTTTATGGTTGCATATTTGATACATTTTTTTTAATTATTGAATATCTGTGATATCTCTGTGCATTTATTTATTATATATTCAATCTCATTTCGTGCCGAAAATAAATTTGGATCGGTGGTATCAGAGCAGGCTACTCTTGATCATTTTTTCAGTGCATCTCCCCAACGAGGTCCAAGTATAGCAAGTTGGGTCTCGAGTTTGTCTCTCTTGAATAAAATCTCTCTCACATGCCCAAGAAATTCTCTATGGTGGAAGAAAATAAAAACAATGGAGTAGACCATCCTATAAATATCTTTCTTGAGCAAGCTCTCACGTGATAGAGGGGCGAAATGATGGAGAATTTTTCCCACATACTTCAACGCCTGTCGATAGAAAAAGGAGCATCTTCATCAAACAACCACTTTGGAAGCACCAATCCTTTCAAGGTACAGGTTAATTTTGATATTCCCGTATTTGAAGGTCATATAGATGCAGATTCCCTAGACAAATGGTTAAATTTGTTAGAAGGGTATTTCTCTATTCATAATTTTTATGATAGGGAAAATATCACCTTCGCACTCCTTAAAGATCTCCCCCGTGTCAAAAATTGGTGGAAAAATTACTGGGAGCAAAGCTCCACATATGATTCTAGAATATATGGGGTCGAGCCCACTTGGGAATTTTTTTTGGATGCGGTAAAGGAACAGTATTACCCTATTGGAAATTATGAGGACCAGTACATGAGATGGACCACACTGCGGCAAGAGAGGGGCCAAGAAGCTCCAGATTTCACCAATACCTTCCATACCTTGCGCACCAAGATGGGTATCAAAGACTCTGAACGACATTTGGTTCTGAAATATTGTGGGGCTCTACATAGATACATCCAAACTGAAATGGATTTTCTGGATATCTCATCACTCGGTGTTGCTTATCAATATGCTATTAAAATCGAGAAGAAATTTAAGCACCGGAACAAAAGGGAGTTCGGGTCTGTAAATTCGCAACAACCAAAGTATGACAAAGATGACCCTAACAAACAGTCTCCCGAAAACCATTTCAAGCCATAGGAAAAGAAGGGTCATGGGAAGACAAAGAAGGACATCAGATAAAAGACAAGGAGTCGAACCCTAATTCAGAATCTGATTCTGAAAATACTGGTAAAAGACAGATCATCGACGCAGACCCCACTGTTATTGTCGCGACCACAACAATTCAACCAGAAGAACCAACAAATCCTGAAGAGGGGGAGCGCCTTTTTCATTCAGAGATGTGGGTGAAGGGGACCCTGCTGCATTTTATTGTTAATAGTAGTTGCCAGAAGAACCTCATCTCAACAGAGGTCTTCAAACAGTTGGGATTGTCGACAACACTACACCCGCAGCCATACAACATTGGGTGGCTTCACCAAGGACGAGATATTTGTGTCATCCAGCAGTTTCAATTTTCATACGACTTCCATCCCTTCAAGGATGAGGTATTATGTGATGTTTCCCCATTGGATGTATGTGATGTTCTCTTGGGCCAACCATATATGTGGAAGCGCCATGTTGTTTATGAGTCTCAACCCCACAGTGTCATTGTTTCTCTGGAAGGTCATATATACATAATACCAGACGTAGTTTTGACTATTGTTCCACCTAAAAAGTGTCGCAAGGTAGTATCTCATACTACAAAATTTATCTTCTTCACAATCTGTTTAAAAGGTGAACAAAAGGATATCGCAACCACTATAGCCTCGGTATGAGCACCTTATATCCAATAGAAGAAGGTCGAAAATATTGTAGCAAAGTGTAAAGATTCCTTCTACACAAAATAATCTCATGTATCTAGACTGTTTAAAAAGATCCAACCCTTCCAGCCATATTCTCCTGATATCCTTCCACAAACCAAGCAGTGCGATGTCTACAGCAAGGCAAGCAGCTCACCAAGATTCAGATTAAGCAAATTCTTTTTCCTCTCCCCCGAGCACTCAAATAAATGGATACTATTGCTTCATAAGGAGGGAGGATTGATCCAAGTGGATATCGGTGGCCACCCACCTTCTCCAACTGGCTCAAAATAGTTTTCTGGTAATTTTGGCAATTTACTATTTTTAACAGTTTTAACTCTCGTGGCCATTTTTGAGGGCCTAAATGAAGGTTTTTTGGGATAGATATTCTCAATGATATCCGAAGACATTTTTGATCCCCCAAATGAATATCCTCGATGATACCTTTCCAATGGGCTATCATACACCTAAAATGGAAATCGTATGCAAAATTTATGACCCCAGGAAGTTGATGTACTAACTTACCCAAACGGGGCCCACATGACTTTTGGAACTTCATATCCTAGGGTTACATTTTTGTATGTATAGGGTTTTTTTCATTCATGTTTATTATAAAAATGCCTTCAGAGGCTCATTGTAATCAAGTTCTTGCGAAGGCAAGTAGCCGTCACATCTCTTCTCAGAGATAAGCTTCCACTATTCTATCGAGTCTTCCACTATGTATTTTTACAATCTCTGTACATTTATTTCATTAATAGAAATCGTGTATTACTATATATCTTTCCTTATGGTTACATCTCTAATAAATTTATGTTACATTATTGAATATCTATGATATCTTTTTGTATTTCTTTATGATATCTCCGCTTTCATTTCGTGCCAAAAATAAATCTGGATTAGTGGTATAAGAGCAGGTTGCTCTTGATCGTTTTGTAAGTGCATGTCCCCGACGAGGTCCGTGTATAGCAAGTTGGGTCTCAAGCTTGTCTCTCTTGAATAAAATCTCTCTTCCACACCCAAGAAACCCTCCATGGAAGAAGAAAAGAAAAACAACAGAGCAGATGATCCTATAAATCTATTTCTTGAGTAAGCTCTCACGCGACAGAGGGACAAAATGATGGAGAATTTTTCCCACATCCTTCAATGCCTATCGATAGAAATAGGCACATCTCCATCAAACATCCACTTTGGAAGCACCTTGCCTTTCAAGGTACAGGCTAATTTTGATATTCTCATATTTGAAGGTCAGATAGATGCGGATTCCCTAGACAAATGGTTAAATATATTAGAAGATTATTTCTATGTTCATAATTTTTCCGACAGGGAAAAGATATCCTTCGCACTCCTTAAAGCTCTCACCCATGTCAAAAATTGGTGGGAAAATTACTGGGAGAAAACATCCACAGAGGATTCTGGAATATATAGGGTCGAGCCCACTTAGGAATTTTTTGTGGATGTGGTAAAGGAACAGTATTACCCTATTGGAAAATATGAGGACAAGTACATGAGATGGACCACACTGTGGCAAGATAGGGGCCAAGTAGTTATGGAGTTAACCAATACCTTCCATTCCTTGTGCACCAAGCTGGGTATCAAAGACTCCGGATGAAATTTGGTTCTGAAATACTGTGGGGCTCTACACAGATACATCCAAACTGAAATGGATTTTCTGGATATCTCATCACTTGGTGTTTCTTATAGATATGTTGTTAAAATCAAGCAGAAATCTAAGCACTAGAATAAATGGGATTTCGGGTTTGTAAATCCACAACAACCAAAGTATCACAAAGACGACCTTAACAAATAGTCTCCCAAAAACCAGTCCAAGCCACAGGAAAATAAGGGTCATGGGAACACAAAAAAGGACACTGAAAAATGGTGTGATTTCCACAAAATCCCCTGGCACAACACCGATGAATGTTGCTCAAAAAAGTCATTGGTGGTCAGGATCAAAGACAAGGAGTTGAACCTGTATTCAGAATCTGATTCTGAGAATACTGGTAAAATATAGATCATTGATGCAAACCCCAGTGCTATTGCCGTGACCGCAACAATTCAACCAGAAGAACCAACAGATCTTGAAGAGGGGGAGTTCCTTTTTCATTCACAGATGTGGGTGAAGGGGACCCTGATGCATTTTATTGTTGATAGCGGAAGCTAGAGGAACCTCATCTCAGTAGAGGTCTTCAAACAGTTGGGATTGTCGACAACACCACACCCATAGCCATACAACATCGGGTGGCTTCACCAAGGAAGAGAGCTTTGTGTCAGCCAGCAGTGTCGATTTTCATATGAAATCCATCTTTTCAAGGATGAGGTATTATGTGATCTTTCCCCACTGGATGTCTGTGATGTTCTCTTGGGCCAACCATATATGTGGAAGCACCATGTTGCTTATGAGTCTTGACCCCGCAGTGTCAGTGTTTCTCTAGGGGGTCATCTCTATAGAATACTAGAGTTAGTTCCAACAATTGTTCCACCTAAGAAGTGTCGCAAGGTAGTATATCATACTACAAAATTTAGCTTCTTCACAATATATTCAAAAGGTGAACAAAAGGATATCGCAACTACTACAGCCTCGGACCAAGAACCTTCTATCCAATAGAAGCAAGTCAACAAGATTGTAGCAAAGTGTAAATATCCCTTCTGCACAAAAGAATCTCATGTATCCATACTGGTTAAAAATATCCAACCCTTCCAGCCACATGCTCGTGATATCCTTCCACAAACCGAGCATCGCGACATCTCCAACAAGGCAAGCAGCTCACCAAGATTCAAATTCTACAAACATTTTTTCCTCTCCCCCAGGCACTCAATGCAATGGAAACCATTAATTCATAAGGAGGGAGGATTGATCCAGGTGGATATTGGTGGCCACCCACCTTCTCCAACTGGCTCAAAACTATTTTTTGACAATTTTGGCAATTTACTATTTTTAGTATTTTTAACTATCGGGGCCATTTTGAGGGCCTAAATGAACGTTTTTCAATATCAATCTTCTCAATGATAGCCTAAGGCATGATCAATCCCCGAAAATGAATCTCCTCAAATATACCTTTCCAACAGGCTATTATACGCCTAAAATGGAGATCATATGCAAACATTATGACCCTGGGAAGTTGATGTACTAACTAACCCAAATGGGGCCCACATGACTTTTGGCACTTCATCTCCTAGGGTTAGGTTTTTGTATGTCTAGTTTTTTTGGAATTCCCATTTATTGTAAAAATTCCTTCAGAGTCTCATTGTAATCATCTTCTTATGAAGGTGAGTAGCCGTCACATCTCTTCTCAGAGATAAGCTGGCACCATTCTAGCAAGTATTCCACTCTGTATTTTTACAGTCTCTCTACATTTCTTTCATTAATAGAAATCATGTATTACTGTATATTTGTGTTTATGGTTGAATATCTGATACATTTATGTTACATTATTGAATATCTGCAAGATCTCTATGCATTTATTTATTATATCTCTACTCTCATTTCATGTCGAAAATAAATCTGGATTAGTGGTATCAGAGCAGGCTTCTCTTGATCGTTTTTTCAGTGCATGTCCCCGACAAGGTTTGAGTATAGAAATTTGGGTCTCAATCTTGTCTCTCTTGAAGACAATCACTCTCTCACACCCAAGAAACCCTCCATGGTGGAAGAAAATAATAACGATGAAGAAGACGATCCTATAAATCTATTGCCTGAGCAAAAGCTCTCATGCGACAGAGGGACGAAATGATGGAGAATTTTTCCCACATCCTTCAATGCATGTCAATAAAAATAGGTGCATCTTCATCAAATAGCCACTTTGGAAGCACCTCTCCTTTCAAGGTACAGGTTAATTTTGATATTCCTTAGAAAAATGGTTAAATCTGTTAGAAGGTTATTTCTTTGTTCATAATTTTTCCGACAGGGAAAAGATCACCTTCGCACTCCTTAAAGCTCTCCCCCATGTCAAACATTGGTGGGGAAATTTGTAACACACCCACTAACATAAATCAAAAAAAAAATTGGGTTAATTTCTCAATAATGAGAATCCCCCTTAAAAGGTTGCATTAGCGAACTATCAATCCCTGATTCAATATCGGGATTTGGGGTTTCAGACTTTCCACCGTCGAGAGTCCCTATCCTCTCAATTCCCTGATTCACGATGAGCTCCTTCCTTGATCTTAGCCCCCTCTGGCTAGGCTCTCTAGTCCCCATGACTAGTTTCTATATGACCGCAATCATATGCTTCCATCGGGGTTTCAGGGTTTGCGATGTCACCATGTTTATGTCCACGGAACTCGCGATTCTCCGATCCCCGATGCGCTCCTTCATGCGCTATCCCTCCTGGTTCAACTCCCACTCATATGACCAAATCCCGTGACCACAACCTCATCCCGTCAGGGCTACGGGGTTTCTAATGACAAGGTGTATGCACCCACAGGATTCCCGATCGTCTAAGTCTCGATTCTCCGTTTAATTGACAGTTGTCCTCCACTACGACGTTGTACTCCTCCTCTGCTGCTCTGACAGTTGTTCCCCGCTGATCGTGTTTCCATGGATCGCGATCTCAAAGTGCACATATCTCTCATCTACGGGATTCACAATTTCTCGATGAACAAAGTGTCGACGGCGCCCGATCCTTGACCACGCGTCCTTCCAGATGGACGGCTCAGATTAACTCTCGGGAGTTTGAGACTTTCGAATTCTCGGTTCTCATGACCTCAAGAACTCCGATTTCCCTATCTGCGACTTTCGTCCGACCCCCGACACCTGTCCCGTGTGAACGGACGGCTCAGATCTCGTCGGGGTTTTCACTTGGATTTCCCCGATCACTTGTCCATGGAAATGTTGATTTCCCGATGGCTAATATTCTAACCCACTCTGGATCTCTTGCCATGCGTCCTCATCGATGGACGGTTCGATGCTCCCGTCGGGATATCGTGATTCACGATTCCAACATGCAAGAGGTTCTTGCCTTCGGGAACCTCGATTCTCCGATTTGCGACTTCTTCGGATCTTCCGACACATGTCCCTGTCGATGGACGGTTCTGAGCTTATCAGGATTTCGGGACTTTCGAATTCTCGGTTCTCATGACCTCGAGAACTCCGATTTCCTTATCTACGACTTTCGTCCGACCCCTGACACTTGTCCCGTGTGAACGGACGGCTCAGATCTCATCGGTAAATCGCGGATCGCGATTCCGGGTGGCAAGAGTTCTATGTATTCAAAAACTCCGATATGCCGAATCCTGACTATTTTAGATCCATGGACACGCGTCCCTCAAATGATGGACGGTCCTGATTTCCCTTCGCTGTTTCGTGGTTTTCAATACCATCGTGCCTATGTCTTTGGAATTCCCATTTTTTTTTGATGGAACCAAATGTCGATGGTTCTCGATGGTTGCCACCTTTCCCACAGATGGACAGTTCAGATTGTATCGGAAAATCACGTATCGCAATTCCCTTGTGCACGAGTTCCCGATATCCTGAACTCCGACTCTTCGGGATCTCTCGCCACGCGTCCACGTCAATGGATGGTCCATATCCGATCGGGAAATCGCGTTTCACGATTTCAACATGCACGAGTCTCTTGTCTCTGGGAACCCCGATTCCCCGATCTCCGACTCTTCGGGATCCTCTGCCACGTGTCCCTGTTGTTTGGACGGCTTAGAACCCATCGGGAAATTGCGGATCGCGATTTCCTATTGCAATGGCTCTACACTTCTAAATTCTCCGATGGGTGAAATCCCGATACCTCCCAGAACACCAACACGTGTCCTGCCGAGATCAACGGCTAGGATATGTTCTCGGGATTTAGAGAACTACAAGGCCTCGATTTTCAGACTTAACAAAACCCCGATGACCCTTTTATCCCGATGACTTCTTCGTGGTGTTGACACGTGTCTTTCCGAGATCAATGGTTAGGATCCCTTCCCTGCACACTAGGGTTTAATTCCGGCGCAACTTCTCGGGATCTGACAGCTGACGGGATTTTTTCAATCTTCTCTGTAAGATCCTGACCGTTGATTTCTTCCTCCTTGAGGACCTTCTCGAGAATAGCTAAGTATCCCTTATGCAAGAGGGAATTTCTACTAGAGATCTATTCCAGGGCCTTCCTGGAGACGGATAGGGGAAATAGCTTCCCGAGGATGGGCTAGGAGCCTAACTTAGCTCAATCTAAGTATGACAAGATTTATTTATCAACGTAAATCGTGTATGGTTTCTTCCGTGATAAGCATATATCAACTTATTTGTATCAAGCGCTACGCGACACTCTCATGCTGAAATCATTTACAATTTCACAGTTCTATGAGCTAATATCTACTTCTTATTATCAATTACTGCACAGACATTCTTACACAGGAAACATTTACATTTCCGCAAATCTATGAACATATGTAACAGCATATAGATTTCAAGATGCAATATGAGCAAAACACTTATCAGAAATAACTTCAGCAATAGAAGCAACCGCTGAGAGGGGTGCTCTTTTCCACCCAACCGTAGGCGTAGCGACTCCTACTAGATTTACCACTAGCCACCCCCAAGCTGAGACCATGATGTCCTGAGACCTGCGTCTCTCTGTTTGCTAGTGCCCAGGAGCGAAGGTTGCAATCCTTCCTCTCTGCGATCACTCACTCTGCGTAGAATTTCCAGAGTTCCCCTCGCGTCCCCCCCCCTTCAATCACTTCTACCATACGCCTTATCCTCTCACGAGGTTGCGTGTGGCACGATTACCCTCGCGCTGGTCAGTCATGATGGCTCTACGGATAG
>SNQJ01S0053386.1:52410-71781 GCA_010110895.2 Picea sitchensis
ACTTATGAGTTTTTCCATAGTCCTTGGCCAGTTTAGTTATATTTACAATCTGGGGGAAACAGGGTGTTACAAAATTACTGGGAGAAAAGATGCACAAAGGAATTTGGAATATATGGGGTCGAGCCCACTTGGGATTTTTTTGTGGATGAGGTAAAGGAATAGTATTACCCTGTTCGAAAAAAAGAGGACCAGTACATGAGCTGGACCACACTATGGCAAGAGAGGTACCAAGAATTTCTGGAGTTCGCCAATAAATTCCATACCTTGCACACCAAGCTAGGTATGAAAGACTCCAAATGAAATTTGGTTATGAAATATCGTGGGGCTCTACACAAATACATCCAAGATGAAATGGATTTTCTGGATATCTCATCACTCGGTGCTACTTATTGATATGTTGTTAAAATAGAGAAAAAATTTAAGCACCAGAACAAACAGAAGTTTGGGTCTGTAAATCTAAAATAAATAAAGTATGAGAAAGACGGTCCTAACAAACAGTCTCCTGAAAACCAATCCAAGCCACAGGAAAAGAAGGGTCACGGGAAGACAAAGAAGGACATCGAAAAATGGTGCGATTTCCACAAAATCCACTAGCACAACACCGATGAATGTCGCTCAAAATAGTCATTGGTGGTTGGGATCAAAGATAAGGAGCCGAACCCTGATTCAGAATCTGATTTTGAAAATACTGGTAAAAGACATATCATCGACGCAGACCCCACTTCTATTGTCGCGACCGCAACAATTCAACTAGAAGAACCAAAAGATCTTGAATAGGGGGAGCATCGTTTTCATTCATAGATGTGGGTGAAGGGGACCCCACTGCATTTTATTGTTGATAGCGGAAGCTAGAAGAACCTCATCTCAACAAAGGTCATCAAATAGTTGGGATTTTCGACAACACCACACCCACAACCATACAACATTGGGTGGCTTCACCAATGATGAGATCTTCGTGTTGGCACAGGAGCAGAACCAAGGTTCAACACTCAAGAGAACACCAAAAAAACCGTAACTACCGGCCCTTTCGGACTAGTTCTTCCCCTCAAATATACCTTTCCAACGGGCTATCATACACCTAAAATGGAGATCGTATGCAAACGTTACGACCCTGAGAATTTGATGTACTAACTAACACAAACGGGGCCCACATGACTTTTGGCGCTTCATCTCCTAGGGTTAGGTTTTTGGATGTATAGTGTTTTTGGAATTCTTATTTATTGTAAAAATTCCTTCAGAGTCTCATTGTAATCATCTTATTACGAAGGCGAGTAGCCGTCACATCTCTTCTCAGAGATAAGTTGCCATCATTCTAGCAAGTCTTCCACTCTGTATTTTTACAGTCTCTCTACATTTATTTCATTAATAGAAATCATGTATTACTATATATTTGTGTTTATGGTTGAATATACCTTTATTGTTGATAGCAGAAGCCAGAAGAACCTCATCTCAACAGAGGTCATCAAATAGTTTGGATTTTCGACAACACCACACCCGCAGCCATACAACATCGGGTGGCTTCACCAAGAACAAGATCTTTGTGTTGGCACAGGGGCAAATCCATTTGTTGGCATAGGGGAAAAACCAAGGTTCAACACTCAAGAGCGCACCAACAAAACCCTAACTACCAGCCCTTTTGGACTGGTTCTGCTCCTCGAATATACCTTTCCAATAGGCTATCATACGCCTAAAACGGAGATCGTATGCAAACATTACGACCCTGGGAAGTTGATGTACTAACTAACCCAAACAGGGCCCACATGACTTTTGGCACTTCATTTCCTAGGGTTAGGTTTTTGGATGTCTAGTGTTTTTGGAATTCCTATTTATTGTAAAAATTTCTTCAGAGTCTCATTGTAATCATCTTCTTACGAAGGTGAGTAGTCGTCACATCTCTTCTCAGAGATAAGCTGGCACCATTCTAGCAAGTCTTCCACCATGTAGTTTTACAGTATCTGTACATTTATTTCATTAATAGGAAGTCGTGTATTACTGTATATCTATGTTTATGGCTTCATCTCTTATACATTTATGTTACATTATTGAATATCTGTGATATCTTTGTGCGTTTCTTTATTATATCTCCTCTCTCATTTCGTGCAAAAAATAAATATGGATTAGTGGTATCAGAGTAGGTTGCTCTTGATCATTTTTTCAATGCATGTCCCCGATGAGGTCCAAGTATAGAAAGTTGGGTCTCAAGCTTGTCTCTCTTCAAGGAAATTGCTCTCGCACACCCAAGAAACCCTCCATGGTGGAAGAAAAGAAAAACGACAGAGCAGACGATCCTATAAATCTATTGCTTGAGCGAGCTCTCACATGACAGAGGGACGAAATGATGGAGAATTTTTCCCACATCCTTCAATGCCTGTTGATAGAAATAGGAAGATCTTCATCAAACATCCACTTTGGAAGCACCTCTCCTTTCAAGATACAGGTTAATTTTGATATTACTGTATTTGAAGGTCATATAGATGCGGATGACCTAGACAAATGGTTAAATTTGCAAGAGAGGGGCCAAATAGTTCCAGATTTCACCAATACCTTCCATACCTTGCACACCAAACTGGGTATCAAAGACTCCAAATGACATTTGGTTCTGAAATACCATGGGAATCTACATAGATACATCCAAACTGAAATGGATTTTCTGTATATTGGATCACTCGATGTTGCTTATCAATATGTTGTTAAAATTGAGCAGAAATTTAAGCACCAAAATAAATGGGAGTTCGGGTCTGTAAATCCACAACAACAAAAGTATGACAAAGATGGACAAACAGTCTCCAAAAAACCAGTCCAAGCCACAGGAAAAGAATGTTCATGGGAAGACAAAGAAGGACACCAAAAAATGGTGTGATTTCCACAAAATTCCCTAGCACAACACCGATGAATGTCACTCAACATAGTCATTGGTGGCCAAGATCAAAGACAGGGAGTTGAACCCTGATTCAGAATATGATTCTGAAAATACTGGTAAAAAAAAATATCATCGATGTAGACCCCACTACTATTGTCCCAACCGCAGCAATTCAACCAGAAGAACCAACATTTCCTGAAGAGGGGGAGTGTCTTTTTCATTCAACGATGTGGGTGAAGGGGTCCCCGCTGCATTTTTTTTTTATAGCGGAAGCCAGAAGAACCTCATCTCAACAGAGGTTGTCAAACAATTGGGATTGTTAACAACACCACACCTACAACCATACAACATTGGGTGGCTTCTCCAAGGACAAGATCTTCCTGTCAGTCAGCAGTGTCGATTGTCATATGGCATCCATCCCTTCAAGGATGAAGTATTATCAGTGGGAGGATTGATCCAGGTATTACCATTTCTTCCTAAGGAGGGAGGACTGATCCAAGTGGATATCAGTGGCCACCCACCTTCTCCAACTGGCTCAAAACAATTTTCTGGCAATTTTGGCAATTTACTATTTTTAGGAGTTTTAACTCCCGGGGCCATTTTGAGGGTCTTAATGAAAGTTTTTCAAGATAGAGATTCTCAATGATAGTCAAAGGCATGATTAAGCCCCAAAAATGAATCTCCTCGACGATGCCTTTCCAATGGGCTATCATACACCTAAAACAGAGATCATATGCAAAAGTTACGACCCCGGGAAGTTGATGTACTAACTTACCCAAACGGGGCCCACGTGACTTTTGGTGCTTCATCTCCTAGGGTTAGGTTTTTGGATGTCTAGGATTTTTGGCATTCTTGTTTATTGTAAAAATTCCTTCAGAGGATCATTGTAATCATGTTCTTGTAAATGCGAGTAGCCATCACATCTCTTCTTAGAGATAAGTTGCCACCATTCTAACGAGTCTTCCACTCTGTATTTTTACAGTCTCTGTACATTTATTTCATTAATAGAAATTGTGTATTATTGTATATTTGTGTTTATGGTTGCATCTATGATACATTTCTATTACATTATTGAATATCTATGATATCTTTGTGTATCTCTACTCTCATTTCATGCCAAAAATAAATCTGGATTAGTCAGGTCGCAAGCTATGGAGCTTGGTGTGATTATGGTCAGCCTCACCATTCATATCCCTATGATGTAATGCAAGCAATACTATTTTTATGAAGAATAAGGAATAAATTAGAAGATCTTTGTGGACATAGCCCAAGGGGGTGAACCATGGTAAAAATGGTGTCTTTATGTGTGATGTGTTTATTTTATATGCTTTATGGTGATTGAATGGATAGATGAATGCATATGTTAGAGTTTATTTATAGTGTGCACTAGAATAATCATGAAGAATGAATGTTATTGAATGGATAAAATAGTAGATCTGATGAATTTTATAGTAGAATGCATGTTAAAATAGAAGAATAATTCTAATAGGCCTAACATTCCCATGAGTTCCATCCCTTCCATGATTGTAGACACTTGGTTCATGAAATCACCCATAAGTCATCTCATGTGATATTGTGTTGTGCACTCTATGCACAGTGTAGCCTTCTGGTTTACGAGAAGGGATGATGGTGAATAGGGTTTTGTTGGAGAACTAAGGTAGAATCCAGTTCATCCCATACATCCAACAAATGGTTGTGTCACAACAGAGGAAATGCAATGGGAAATGAAAGAATGGAAGGTTCCAATGGAGTCAACAAAAGATAAGAAACCATTAGAAATAGTCTCCTCATAAAATAAGAGTACCCCAACAGAGGGAGAACAACAATAAGAAAAGTAGCAGTGCACACGATGCAGATAGGGGGGAGGGAAAAAATAAGAACACTTAGACAGAAAAAGGATATCCCCAAGCTTGTCACACAATATAAGAACCGTTCAAAGGCCACTAATGGAAAGAAACATAGGAAGGATAAAATCCATGTGCAGGAGGGACAAGTAGGAGGGGACATACCTGAGACAAATACCCCAATAAAAATAGAACAAATAGAGTTAAGTCCACTTAAGAGAAAAAAAATTACAGTCAGGAGGAGTGTGCAAGAAGATGAAGGCACATAAAGCGGTCCAGTAATCAATGCAAAGTCGCTAGGTCTCGTCTAGTGTAGAAAATTCACCTTTAGTGTAGCATCCCTAGCTCTAGGATATGTTATGACACACCAAAATTCCATCTCTGATACCATTAAATTAAATAAGAATGTTTGGCATATGAACAAAATTATGCAGAATAACAACAAATATGCATATGTATAGTTATACAAAAAAAACCCATAATAGAAACATAAAAATAATCACACGGTAATTAAACCAAACACATAAAAGACACTTATATTGTAAATAAAACACAAATTGCATACAGACCTCGGACGTTCCTCCCAGCCATAGACTCTGTTACTCATAAACTTTCAGCAGTCGGTCAACCCCGAGATAGGGCTAGACAATTCGACAGGGAAGGCTTCCTAAGCCAAACTAAGGTCCAAAAAACAACAGAAATACTCAACTACGGCAACTATCCTATAGCCTCTCATTCCCCATAGCCTATCCCACCCTAGGAAGTGTGCCCCTTCTCTTCTTGACTGTCCTTTGGCCACCCCACTTCCCTTCCGGGGCTTCAGCAACAGGTCAGACATGAATTCTTAGAGCTCTATAGTTGCAACCTGACACATAAGGAATACAATTCCCCAAAGTTCTCTCACCTGGAGAGAATTCTCACAATCCTAACAACCCACTTCTTCAATATCACACAATCCTGACAACCTGCCTCTTCATCTCAAATTGCCCAAGTTACTAGTTGAAAAAAACTCCAAAACTTCACAAGTATAGGTACATTTATGGATGCAGGAAGATACAGATGGTAGGAGAGATTCATGAGAGAAATGATTGGAATAATGGTAAGAATGATGAGTGAATAATGAGAAATTTACTAAGTTCCCACAATATATGTGCATGTTTCCAACTTGACACTTGTCATGTTTGGAACTACCTTGGGTCGACTTGGGTACGTTTCCCCACTTTTATAAACTTGGGATATAATTATATTCATAACTTATACTTTAGGAATATTAACATAATATTCCTTTGGGATTAATCCCCCTTGGATTATCCCTTCCTAGACTCTTATCCCTTCTTTCCATTTCTAGTGGAGTTTTATCCCCCTATCTCTTTTTTATGGTGGGTCTGTAGCAATTATGCATTTTATTAATATCTGAGTGTGATTAAAAATTATAAAGATAGTCGCGTTGTCCTTTTATCATCTAGGCTCTCCAACCTAATAACCGCATAGGCACTCTGGCCTCAAAACATATATACAAAGGCACTCTGGCCCAAAATATTCTGGCTCACTAGCCTATATGTACACTTACATTTACAATTGGGGTTAACCCTAGGGGTATTACATTCCCATCCCCCCTATTTATTCACTATCCTCAGTGCATAATCTACACATGTACAATCAAAATCTTCAAAAATATTCAAAAATATGCAGGTACTCTTCCCACATGGCATATTCATGTTCCCATGTTACATCTTTAGGACCCTAATAGGTCCATTGGACCTTTACCATCCCTATTTATTGATTCCAGAGCAACTTGACCTTCTGATCCAAGATGCACACTGGTTGTACTCGGAAAACTCATTCTTGTTCCACTTAAATCACATTCCAATCAATTACATGATTAACATCAAGTACATACATTTTAATAAAATACACATGGAATACATTATGAATGCACATCGAGGCAGGTAGTGCAAGCATGTATGCAACAGGACCAATTATTTCCATGATTTCAAAGCGGTCCAGTAAAAACTTGTAACTTTTCCCAAATTCTCTTTAGTTTTTTCATTGACAACATTGGTGTTGATGTTAGCCACCTGGCACTGCAAAAAAAAAGTTTTGAGAACTTTCACTGCAAAAGTGCATGACACTATGAAAGTGCCATGGAACTGTGAAAGTGATAACAATGTTCACATTTCCTTCTCTAAGCACCATTGGACCTGCATTGTTTATGCATTTTTCTACGGGTCCCTTGATCTGGGGGACACCGACCATGTCTTATTTTCCATCTATTAGTCTACCTAGTGTTCCTATGCCCATCCCATCCATTCCAATGCCCACATCTGGATATTCTTCTGGTGGGGGGATGAGCCTTGGTTTCAACATGGGCCGTGGAATTCCTTCCATCTCCACCATTCATTTGAGTGGCATGGAATTGTTAAGTCTTGGTTTACCTTTTGGATGGAACATTCCTAGTGGTTTTGGGGCTATCCCTAGTCAATATGGGGGTAGTAGTATGTCAAGAGGGTTTAATTTCCCATGGGTTAGCACACCTTTCCCTGGGGGGGAATTTCCATAATAGGGAGGCTTTCCCTTTATTCCTACCTCTGGGGGTGGCAAGAAATAAATAGGGTCTCGATCAATAGATCAGGAAGAAAGGTAGCAAGATAGATCGATCATGTCAAAGGTAGTCAACATTCAGTTTTGTAGGAGGGTTATTCTCTGGAACTAGTTTTGGGGAAAAAATCCCTTTAGGGTCTACACCTACCCCTCGGGGAAATCCCCTCAGGGGCACATTTAGTCCTAGGTGCATCCATTCTCCTAGAACTACCACCATCCATGGGGACACATACTTTTCCTTAACACCTCAACCCTCTGGTATTAAAAACATAATGGGACCAAAAAGTTCATATGGGAGATCAAGAACTTAATCTTCCTCTATGTATTCATTTCCCATACGTTGTTTTCCTTCCTTGAAATAATAGACTTACATGACTTATTACATTTGACCAATGACCCTATTTTCCACAACCCTTTATGGTCGATCATGCCTGCTAATCCATCAAACATGCCAAAATTTGATGGAAAGCTGAGAGAAGATCCCTCCATGAACATCATGACATATCATTTGTGGTGATCATGTAATTCCTTGATGGATGATAGTGTGAGGTTGCATATTTTCCAAAGATATCTGACCAAAAGTGCCAAAAAATGGTATATCGACTTAGAAGGTGCTTCCTTTAAAAATTTTAACGACTTGGCAATGGAATTTCTAACACATTACCAATTACCCATACGATATGATATTGGAATGAAGCTCTTGAAATCTCCGCGATATGATACCACCACTCAAATTTCTAATCATACACATGAGTGGAGGTGAAGACGTAGGATGATCAAGATCCAGATTTTGTACAAACTCCTAATGGAGTGGTTCACAAAGTCCCTCCTACCACCCATTTCCAAAGACGTGGTTATGGCTAGTGATATAGGAGGATCCAAGAATGCTCACAGAGGTTCAGGAAGATCTGGAATGCCCATAGAGGTCCATGAGGATCCATAAAAGCTAAAAATTCAAATATCCCAAATTCTCTTAAAAATTCCATCAAATGCGTAGAGCTCGACGATAGCTTTCTGACGGCATAAAAATTGCCTCAAACAGAGTTCATATGCAAAAGGTATGGCTGGTCAAAGTTCAAGTCAACTAGGTTAAAGGTCAAAGTCAAAGGGTTCAAGGTGACATGTGTCACCACTGGCAGGGTGACACATGGCATGATCATACAATTGTATGATGATGATGTGTCCACACCTCAAAGAGCCATGTGGCATCATGATATGCTAACTAGGAAGGTGTGTTAGCAAGTGACTCAACATCTGTGCAATCCAAGTGGACTAATTGTTTATTGACACATGGAAAGGATAGGAAAATGAGAGGATGCCATGTGGAAACCTCTCATTGGCCATTATGGTTAAGGTTATGTAAAATTATATTGGGATTTTGGAGGATCGAACCCACAACCTCTCAAAGCATTACCAAATCCTTTGTTACCATCGCGCCACCACTTTAGTGCTTACCCATATATGTTAAAAATTATATTTAACCTTGTAAAAAGGTTTATTCAGTGGAAAAAAATGTCAAGGGCCTAAGCCCTCGACCCATATCTTATCATATGATCACATGAAATGTAATATAACCATGGGTTGTAACTCACGGGGGTTTAAATCATATGTATGCCATATATAGTATATGGTTATATAACCATATAACAACAAAAATCAACGAATGCACATAGTGGAGGATCAAACCTGAAACCTATGGGTTATATTCTAGAGGCCTAACCAATATGCCAACGGAATCCCTTATTATGAGATTCCCCAACTAATAATTAAATTTTTTTCCTATGAATCGGGACGGGAATTTTAAGTCTACGACCTATATATTGGGCACAATTTTCAATGTTTTGATACACACTCTGATGCGCAAATAGACTGAGGCGTGGATCCCAGGATGGAATGGATATCGAGGAGGAGGTATTTTATGGATGTATATATTTTTTTTCAATATAAAATTCCAATTATGGTTGATCTAGGTGGATATCGGTGGCCACCCACCTATTCCACAGGCTCGAAAAACAATTTTCCATCTTGGCAGTTTTTCGACAATTTTTTGGGTTCCAAACTTCTAGGGCCGTTTTGAGGCCCTAAACGACATTTTTTGGGGATTTGGGGTCCAAATGATTGCCTAAATCACCTACCTAGAACAATCAAAAATCGTTCCTCTCAGTTAGACCTTTCCAACTGTGTATTGAGCACCCCAAATGGATATCGTATGCAAAAGTTACACCCCCGAGAAGTTGATGTATCAACTACCCCCATCAGGGCCCACAAACCTTTTGGATTTTCATCTTCCGAGGTTAGGGTTTTGTATTTTACTTATGTTAAAAAGGCCTTTGGAGCCTCATTTTAACGATCACCTTCTTTTGAATGCGAGTAGCTATCACATCTCTTCTCGGAGAAAAGTTGCCACCATTCTAGCGAGTCTTTCACTATGTAATTTTACAGTGTTTGTACATTTTTGCTCATTAATAGAAATTGTGTATTACTGTATCTTTGTGTTTATGGTTGCATCTTTGATACATTTTTGTTATATTATTATATATCTGAGATATCTCTATATATTTATTTTTTATATCTCTGCTCTCATTTTGTGCCGAAAATAATCTAGATCAGTGGTATCAGAGCAAGCTGCTCTTGATCATTTTCCAGTGCATGTCCTCGACGAGGTCTGAGTATAACAATTTGGGTCTCGAGATTGTCTCTCTTGAGGAAAATCACTCTTGCACACCCCAAGAAACCCTCAATGGAAGAATAAAATAAAAACGATAGAGCAGACGATTCTATCAATATGTTGCTTGAGCAATCTCTCACGCGACAAAGAGATGAAATGATGGAGAATTTTTCCCACATCCTTCAATGCCTATCGATAAAAACAGGTATGTCTTCACCAAGCGGCCACTTTGGAAGCACCTCACCTTTCAAGGTACAAGTTAATTTTGATATTCCCATATTTGAAGGACAGATAGATGCAGATTCCCTAGAAAATTGGTTAATCTGACAGAAGGTTATTTCTATGTTCATAATTTCTCCGACAGGGAAAATATCACCTTCACACTCTTTAAGGTTATCCCCCATGTAAAACATTGGTGGGAAACGTATTGGGAGAAAAGTTCCACAGAGGAGTCTGGAATATATGGGGTCGATCCCACTTGGGATTTTTTTGTGGATGTGGTAAAGGAACCATATTACCCTATTGGAAACTATGAGGACCAGTATATGAGATGGACTACACTGCGACAAGAAAGGGGCCAAGAAGTTTTAGAGTTCACCAATACCTTCCATACCTTGTGCATCAAGCTAGGTATCAACGACTCTGAATGACATTTTGTTCTAAAATAGTGTGGGGCTCTACACAAATACATCCAAACTGAAATGGATTTTATGGACATCTCATCACTCAGTTCTGCTTATCGATATGATGTTAAAATCAAACCAAAGTTTAAGCACCAGAAAAAATGGGGGTTCGAGTCTGCAAATTCGCAACAACCAAAGTATGAAAAATATGGCCCTAACAAACAACTTCCCGAAAACCATTCCAAGCCATAGGAAAAGAAGGGTCACAGGAAGACGAAGAAGGACACCAAAAAATGGTGCGATTTCCACAAAATCCCCTGGCACAACACCAATGAATGTCGCTCAAAATAGCCATTGGTGGCTGAGATCAAAGAAAAGGAGTCGAACCCTGATTCATTATCTGATTCAGAAAATACTGACATATGACAGAGCATCAATGCAGACCCCACTATTATTGTTGCGACCGCAATAATTCAACCAGAAGAACCAACATATCTTGAAGAGGGGGAGCACATTTTTCATTCACAGATGAGGATGAAGGGGACCCCGTTGCATTTTATTATTGATAGTGGAAGCCAAAAGAACCTCATCTCAGTAGAGGTCTTCAAACAGTTGGGATTGTCGACAACACCACACTCACAACCATACAACATCGGGTGGCTTCTCCAGGGACAAGATATTCGTGTCATCCAGCAGTGTCGATTTTCATACGACATCCATCCCTTCAAGGATGAGGTATTATGTGATGTTTCCCCACTGGATGTGTGTGATGTTTCCCCACTGGATGTTTGTGATGTTCTCTTGGGCCAGCCATATATGTGGAAACACCATGTTTTTTATGAGTCTCAACCCTGCAGTGTCATTGTTTCTCTAGGGGATCATATCTATAGAATACCAGAGGTATTTCTGACTACTGTTTGGCCTAAACAGTGCCGCAAGGTAGTATATTATACTACAAAATTCATCTTCTTCACAATATATTCAAAAGGTGAACAGAAGGACACTACAACCACTACAACCTCATCCCAAGAACATCTTATCCAATAGAAGTAGGTCGACAAGGTTGCAGCAAAGAAAAAAGATTCATTTTTCACACAATCCTCTCATGTAGCTCGACTGGTTGAACAGACTCAGCCTCGCCAACAACAGTTTCATGACAGCATTCCACAAACCAAGTAGCGTGATGTCTCCAGTAAGGCAAGCAGCTCACCAAGATTCAGATTCAGAAAACGCTTCCCCCTCTCCCCCGGGAACCCAATGCAATGGAGACCATTTCTTCCTAAGGAAGGAGGATTGATGTAGGTGGATATCGATGGCCACCCACCTATTCCACAGACTCGGAAAATAGTTTTCCATCTTGGTAGTTTTTCGGGTTCCAAACTTCTGGGGCCATTTTGAGGCCCTAAACAACATTTTTTCGGGATTTGGGGCCCAAGTGACTAGTAACAACACTTACCTAGGCCAATTGAAAATTGGTCTTCTCGGTCAAACCTCCCCAAAGGTGTATCAAACACCCCAAACAAAGATCGTATGAAAAATTTATGCCCTCGGGAAGTTGACGTATCAACTACCCCCATTGGGGCCCGCAAACCTTTTGGCTTTTCATCTTTCGGGGTTATGGTTTTGGATTTTACTTATGTTAAAAAGGCCTTTGGAGCCTCATTGTAACGATCACCTTCTTGAGAATGTGAGTATCTGTCACATCTCTTCTCAGAGATAAGCTGCCACCATTCTAGCGAGACTTTCACTCTATAATTTTATAGTCTTTGTACATTTTCGCTCATTAATAGAAATTGTGTATTACTGTATCTTTGTGTTTATGGTTGCATCTCTGATACATTTTTGTTATATTATTAGATATATGATATATATCTGTATATTTCTTTGTTATATCTTCACTCTCATTTCGTGCCGAAAACAATCCAGATCAATGGTGTGTCTCGATATGCATTCCATGAGGTATGATGACTTCCCCTAGGAAACTTTATACTCATTTTTCATGATTTTTCGTGAGTATGAATTTGAGTTCTATTTTATGATCATAGGTCATTTGTAAAATTATTAGTCCATATTTCCATTAATGAGCACCATAGTGCATCGTTTGGCATGTAAAGAGGGTGTAACTAATCCAGTTCAAAATTTGGTCGAATTTATACTCGAATTTCTCAGAAATTTCGCAAGGATTCTAATGGTGAACTCATTTTCTTGTTTTGAGTAGTGGCATGTAAGAGAGTCTATTAAATTGGATTTTCAAAATGATCTGTATTTATGAGAGGAATGAAATGAAACCACATATTTATAATATTAACATAGAGACATAGTGAACAATAATAGAGATATAGTAAAACTTGACTTCTATTAAATAAGAAATATGTTGAAAACTGTAAAATGCAAACTGAAACAAGCTTGCTAGAATGGTGGAAACTTATCTCTGAGAAGAGATGTGATGGCTACACTTATTCACAAGAAGATGAGTACAATGAGGCTTTTAAGGCCCTTTTACAATAAACACAAATTCCAAAACCCTGGAAATCCAAAAACCTAACCCTAAGAGATGAAGCACCAAAAGCCATGTGGGCCCTGTTGGGGTGAGTTAGTACATCAACTTTCTGGGGTCGTAAATTTCGTATACGATCTATGTTTAGGAATAAAATGGCCTCTTTGGAAAGGTCTTGACGAGCATATTTATTTAGGGGGATCAATCAAATCCTTTGGTTATTTTTGAGGTGCCTGATCGTGAAAAAAAATCGTTTGGGCCCTCAAAATGGCCTCAGAAGTTTAGGACCCAAAAACTGCTAAAAATAGTAAGTTGCAAAAAAATTGTTTTGATCTAGTTGGACAAGGTGAGTGTCCATATAGATCCTCCTGGATCAATCTTCCCCTCTTAGTAATCAATGGTCTCCATTGCATCGAGTTCCCCCATCAGATGAGGAAATTTATGTTGAATTTCGCCCCGGGTGAACTACTTGCCTTGGTGCAGGAGTTGCCCTACTTTGAAAACCCATCAAAGTTGGATCCTTTATTGGGGAGTGCCATTGAACTATGTATCCATGATATGATCAGCGGATTCTTGTTCCATGTAGTTATGGTTGAGCTCTATTGGTGTCAATTGTTCTTTTATCTCTGAGGTGTCCAATAATGGGTGAAAATAAGTCTGAAGGAGGTCCACATTGAACATTGGGTGCAAGCCATGGAAGGGGGGAAGGTTGAGCTCAAAATCCTTGTCACCCACAGCCTTGGTGATGGTGTAAGGTCTATAATGGAGTGGGAAAAGCTTCCAATGAGGCCATGTAAGGCCTTATTTTTTCAAGTGAAACCAAACTTTGTCTCCCACCTAAAACCTGTGTGGCACCCGGTGTTGATCATGGTGCTTCTTGTACTTGGCATTGGACTTTTGTAAAATATTTTGAACCTATTGGAGGATGTGTTAGATCCACTCAATGAACCAAGTGGCTTCCTCAACCTCATTTGGAGCATGTGATGAGTCTACCTGGGTGGTCGCAAGGGGTAGTGCAACATCCATGGGACCCAATGGTTGAAATCCAAATCCCACCTGAAAGGGGTTGTGGACAGTTGAGTTATGTATGGCTCTATTGTATTTGTTTTGAACATAGGGAAGACTCTCATCCTAGGTGTAGGGGTTCTTGGAATTGTACATGTGCAGGATGTGCATGATCATTTGGTTGACGACCTTGGTTTGGCCATCCGTCTAGGGGTGGAAGGTAGTGGACTTGGTGAGCTTCGTGTCCAGCAGTGACCAAAGGATTGACCAGAATGTGTTGAGGAAATGACTACCCTGATATGAGATAATGGTTTGTGGGATAACAAAGTGTACCCACACTCATTCAAAGAATAATTTGGTAGTGGCCTTCGTTTTGATGTTCTTCTTGCAGGTGGATAGAATCACCATTTTGGAAAAGCGATCAACAACCACAAAGACACAATCATTTCCCCGCTTGGTGGACAAAAGACCTAGCATGTAGTCCATTGATATGGATTCCCAGACCCTGTTAGGAGTAGGCAGAGGAGTGTACATGCCTTGTTTCTTAGTGTCCAATTTGGAAATAGTGCAGGAAGTGCAAGACCGGATATACTTATTGACATCTTGTCAAAATTTTGGCTAGTAGAAATGTTGTTGCAGCACTGCCACTATATTTTCCACATTGAAGTGTTTTGCCACCTGACTGAAGTGGGCTTCCCAAATTAGCTTCTCTCGCTTTCTTGATGGAACACAAATATGGCTCAGATGGCACATCAACCCATCTTTAAGATGGAAATTAGTGACAGTTGTGTTTGCGCCCAACATCTGGTAGGTGTTGGTGAAGTTAGGATATGTCTCATAGAGGTGGGGGCATCCGTAGGTATCATGGTCGCAAGAGTCTAGCACTGTGGTGAGTGTCACGACTAGAGTTCAGCTAAGGAAATCAATGAATATGTTGGTACTTCATGTTTTATACTTGATGTTAAGGTGGAACTATCGCAAATATGTGGATCACTTCTTATGGCAGTCATTCTACAATTTTTCATGTGTCTACATGAACTGCAACGAATTATGATCAATGTGGATGATTGTCTCCTTCCCGATAATGTAATTCCTCCATTGGTGGAAATCTTGCATAATGGAGTACATTTCTTTGTTTTAAGTAGGGTACTTACAGAAAACATATGGTGTCTCACTATGATAGGCGACGGGGTGGTTATGCTGAGTGAGGACTACGCCCATATCATAGTCTGAAACATTTGTCTAGATATCAAAGGGCTATTGTAGGTCAGGTAATCAAAGAATTGGGGCTGAGAACAAGCACTACTTCATATCATTGAACACTTTCTATTGGGACATGACCCACAAAAATGTTTCATTACCACTACCCCTGGTTATTTGGTTGAGGGACCATGCAATATGGGATAATCCCAGCAAGAACCTGCGATAGAAATTGGCAAGGCCTAAGAATATTTGAAGCTCAGTGAGCGTGGTTGGGATTGTACAGTCATGGATGACTTGGATATTGGCTAGATCAACATGCACACCACGCACATCAACAATGCATCCTAGGTAATGGACCTTTTCCATGCCAAAGGATCATTTTTCCAAGTTGGCGTATAGTGTTTGCTACCACAGAGTGTGCAGAACCTATTGAATATACTGCAAGTGTTTTTCCCAAGTCTTGTTGTAGATGAGGATGTCATCCAGATACACCACTAAAAAATAATTAGTGAACGGATGCAATATATCATCCATTATCCTCATGAGATTTGTTGGGGCATTTTTCAAATCAAAGGGCATGACCAACCATTCAAAAATACCTTCTTTTGACTTGAAGGTAGTTTTCCATACATCTTCCTGCTCTATTGGGACCTTATGGTAGAAAACTTCAGATCAATCTTACTGAATTATTTGTCCCCCTTGAGTTGATCAAGGAGATCATCGATTCGGGGAATCAGGTACCGGTTCCTGACTATTATTTTGTTTAAGGATCGGTAATCAATGCAAAGTCGTCAGGTTTCATCTTTCTTCTATACCAGCACGATTGGGATTCCACAAGGTGATGAGTTGGGTCGAATGTGCCTCTTGTGGAGCAGTTCTTGGATATGACACTCGATATCCTCATTTTCTAGCAAAGAGTGGCGATAAACTATCCCATTAGGTATCTGTGCGTCAGGGGTCAGATCGATGAGATGCTTGACCTGACAGTGCAAAGTTACCCCATTAGGTGATGAGAAGATGTCTTTGTATTCTTCCATGGCCTTATCCACTTTCTTTTGTTGTGTGGAGAGGTCAGTCGTAGAGGACATAGATGTGGTCAGAACCTTTCACTCACTCTAAGAGTGAATTGCAAAGAAGAGAAACTTCCTGGTCTGATAAATGACCTTCTTGCATTGATTGGCATAGATCAAGGAAATAACACTAGGTGGGACTAGCTCAGGTATCCTATACAATTTCCTATTCAAAATAATAATAACACTACGAGGCCTAGACTCATATACAACATGGTGTTTCCATAAATAAGGTTGGCCCAAAAGAACATAAAAAACTTCAAGGGGAGAAACATCACACAATACCTCATCTTTGAATGGTTTGATGTCGTACAACAGGCGACATTGTTGGCTGACGTGAAGATCGCTTCCTTGATGGAGCTAACCGATGGTGTAGGGAAGCAGGTGTGGCATTTTCAGCAGGGCTAGCCACTTGATGACCTATGATGAAATGAGGTTCTTCTAGATATCGCTATCAACAATGAAGTTCAAAAAATTTCTTTCACACACATATGTGAATGAAAGAGGTGCTTTCCCTCCTTTGGCTCATCAGGTTCACCGGACTGGATCTTGGGGGTAGCAATGATGGCATTAGGTTCCACGTCAATGATATATCTCCTCTTTTCTGGTTCTAACTCAATGTCAGAACCCACATATGATTCAAAGGATCTTACCTCAGCCACTAATGACTGTTTTTAGTAGAAATCAACAATGTTATGCCAGGGGCTCTTATGGAAGTCACACCACTTCCCGGTATCTATCTTCATATTCCCATTGTCCTTATATGTTGCTTTTGGATTAGAATAGTTGTCCTGAGGTTGCCCATACTATCTCTGTCCTTTTTTCTATGGTTTGGGGATACCCTTGTCCTGCTTCTGCTATGAGGGATTCCCAGGCCCAAACTTTCGCATCTTTTGTTTAATCTTCTGATCAATTTTGGCGACATATCGATAGGTCGCGCCCAAGGATGAGATGTCCAAAAACTCCATTTTTCTTTGGATGTATCTATGTAGACTGTCGTGGTACTTGATAACCAGATGTCACCCATAATATTTGATACCCATATTGGTGCGCAAGGTATGGAAGACATTGGTGAACTATGGCACTATTTGGTCTATTTCCTACCGTAGTGTGGTCCATCTTGTATACAAGTTGTCATAAATTCCAACAGGGTAGTATTGTTCCTTAATAGAATAAGGAACACCAAGTGGGAGAAATTGCAAATAATGTGGATCCCTCTATTTCCTTTTGCTCACAGGAAGTATCCCACCAATATTTGACATGGGGGATGGCATTGAGGAGCACAAATGTAATATTTTCTCTATCGAAAAATTTGTGGACAGAAAAATACCCTTCTAGAACGTTTAACCATTTATCTATGGAATCCGCATTTATTTGACCTTCAAATATAGGAATATAAAAATTGATCTATACCTTGAAGGGGGTGGAGCCTCCACTTGAGGTGGATGTGTCTCTTGTCGAAAATCGTCGAAGAATTTGTGCAAAGTTGTACATCATCACGTTCCTCTATCGCTTAAGGGTTCCTCGAGAAAATTTTTGAAAGGATCTCCTACCCTGTCATATTTATGTTCTCCTACCATGGAAAGTTTCTTGGGTGTGTGAGTGCAGTTTTCCTCAATAGAAACAAACTTGATACCCAACTCTCTATACCTTGACCATGTCAGGGACATGGATTAAAAAAAATTACAAGGAGCAGACCGCTCTGATACCACTGATCCAGATTTATGAGCGGAAAAAAATGAATTCACATATTTTTATATTAACACAGAGACATAGTGAACAATATCAAAGATACAATAAAACTTGACTTCTATTAAATAATAAATATGTTGAAAACTGTAAAATGCATACTGAAACAAGCTTGCTAGAATCGTGGCAACCTATCTTTGAGAAGAGATGTGAGGACTACGCTCATTCGCAAGAAGATGAGTACAATGAGGCTCTGAAGGCCTTTTTAAAATAAAAATGAATTCCAAAACCCTAGACATCCAAAAACCTAACCTTAGGAGATGAAGTGCCAAAATTCATGTGGGCCCTATTGGGGTAAGTTAGTACATCAACTTCCCAGGGTCGTAACTTTTGCATATGATCTTTGTTTAGGGTGCATGATAGCTTTTTGGAAAGGTATTGATGAGGATATTCATTTAGGGGTCTCAATTAGAGACTTAGCATATCATTGAGGTTCCCGACAATGAAAAAACGTCGTTTGGACCCTTAAAATGGCCCCGAAAGTTTGGGACCCAAAAAACTGCTAAAAATAGTAAGTTTCCAAAAACCTGTTTTGAGCCAGTTGTACAAGGTGGGTGGTCACTAAGATCCTCCTAGATCACATAATCCCATGTTGTAATGTAATTTTGTATTTTGAGATGATGGAGAATAATCATACTATCTAAAGAGACTTTAAGATGAAGTGAATTATGTCATCCATATGTGTAATTGGAGTTCTTTTATTTTCTTTTGTGTCATCTCAATAATCTACAAATTAATCATCAGTTTATGAGTTTTTGGATAAGAATCACATCATCAATTTTCTACAAATCACCTCAATATGATCAATATTAAATTATGAATCAAGTTAGATGTTATATGTATATTTTAAAATAATAAGTGGTGTCTAAGGATTTTCGGATCAAGTGGTAATAGAGCTAGTTTTAGTGTGACTTTGCAAGTTGTTAATGTGATGAGATCCATGAGATTCAGTTGGTGAATATTTTGAAGGCTCTTGTCAAGAGGAAAAGATGAGTAAATCTCTCATGAAGTTGAGGTTGCAGAAGAACATTAATTGATAGATCCAGAAAAAGAATTCTAAGTTAAGGATGCAGTTGCAATCTCTTGAGGAAGAGAAGTAGAGGCTACAAGATCGACCGATATGTCATGACTGTTCGACAACACAGGTATTCCAACAGAGGACGAACACCTTCAGTAACCACTCACATAACCAGATCAAAGATCAACACATCGATGTTTTCACGTGGTAAAACCCCTACGGGGAAACATCCA
>SNQJ01S0053387.1:7914-49206 GCA_010110895.2 Picea sitchensis
CGCACCAATCTGTCGGGTGTATGCTCTTATGATTCTTCTGAATTGATTTAACTCCTTGTGAGGAAGAGTGTAAGGTATATTAGGGAATAGTCCCTGAGGTGTAGGACAGTCGACGACAAAGTGTGTTGTTAAGCAACTATGTGATGTTAAAGTCATCGGTTTGAAACCTGTGGGAACAAAAAAATCCTTCCATGTTAAAGGTTGGTGTGGCTCGGGCTGGGTGCAATCCCCGGGTGATTTTGACGGCTTATATGCCCCTGAGTTGCGGTTTATTAGGCCACATGCTAGTCTCGCAGGTCACGGACAAACTAGCAAAAAAAAGGTATATCAGGGAACAAGCATTCTTCCTCGAGTTGGGTGAGTTACTCGTTTCAGGAGTACTCAGTGTATGTGGGTTGTCTTGGGAATGACTAGCCATGCATGTGAGTTGTTTTGAATCTACAGGTTGTCTGAAATATTATATGGAATATGTATTCAACCATTCATTCTCAAGCCCTCCTTCTAGCGCCAATCTGTTGATGGATCCTAGATCCCTTTAACTCAACAACAAGAACCAAACCTGCCACCGAGGCCCAATTCTACTCTGCAACGTTTAATGGTGGAATGGTTCTCCAGTTCTTGCGATCCAGCCAAAATAATCGATGGGCTTTACATTTTCTTGTGAAGGTTCTCTCCTTTGGTTCAGACGTTCTCTTTTTTGTGTTTTCTTTTAGGTAGGATTGATTATAAGATAAGCCGGTATAAACCAACTAGATAACAAGAGTGGGAAAAAACTAAACTATTGGAGAAAAGGTTGGGCTTGGGATAACCCTTACACCCTAGCATGCAGACAATGATCGTATACCATAGGCCTAGTACTAATACATTAACCATGTGATATTCCAATTACTGAATGAGATACAAATTATCAGAAGAAAAAATGCATGTGATAAATAATGGTAAGGAAAATAATTCACTCAACGCTAATCATCCATCACATAATAACACAACGATTTATTTTCATCATTAAAGAAAGAACTTCAAAACATTGCATCAGATAACTTATCAATAGATTTAATAGCTCTTACTCGTTACTGCACCCATTCATGAAACGGAATAGGAAATAGTTCTTCTCCACATCCAATCATACACGTATTTGATGAAAACATACACTTGTCTCTTGTCCATAAGGACTTCTCAATTAAAGGCAGCTCCAAAATAATTCTTAACAAAACCAGAAATGAGAGTTTCTTGCAACAACCATCGACCCTTAACTAATTGGTCAATGCTCTTATTTATAGCATAAAATTAACTGAAAATAATGGCTAAAGTGCAGATAAGTAAAATAAAATTCACCATGTGGCATTCTCTCCTATCAGTTTGTCTAGGAGTCATATCAATATATCACTTTAAACGGGTGATTCTTCTTGTAATCCGACCAATTGATAAACAACTCCTCGCAGGTGTGGGCGTATGGAAATCTGTGTTGTTCCATCAGGGTCATGTAAATATCTCTTATCTTTACCACATGTGCCCGATACTTCACCAGTCTGGCACCAACTGTTGCAGCATAGCCCGAGATTTGATCGGGTGTTCCATAAATTGTCGCACCTAACCTGGCTATCTTGTGTCTGTCACCTTTTCTATCTCTTTGGCCCATGATGAATCTTTCTTGGTGTGAGATTTGATTATGTCGCGCAAGTCGTCGAAGTCATCAAATGTGTCGAACTCGGGGAGTCCGATATCCTTCACTGCCTTGTTGATTTTGACTCGGCTCCTATCGCACTTGACCCATTTTCTTGAATCTCCCAATGAGGCTCCTAAGCCATTCTTGCTCAATACTCGGAGGAATATTTCCTGCAATCGAAATAAAAAAAATCGTTTAGAGACTGCGTACATAACAACACTTGGTAAAATATATGTATAAAGTGTGAGCGTGGACAATCCAGACTGGTACATACCTGTAAATATTGCTAAACCTTGTTGTTTGATACTCACGGGGGGATTGGAGGCTTTTGAATTTCTCGTCTCGCTCCTCTGGATGCTCTGAAAATCCTTTGCGCACATAATGATCTTGTTTACAATGGCTCAAGAAGATTTAATGAGGAAGAACTTACCGGTCGTATCAGCCAATTAATTCGGGTGATGAGTGAAATTCAAACGAATCTACCATCGAATCTCTGTAATTTAATTCATCGTGGGTTGACAACGGAGGCATGAAGGGTGATGTGTTGTATCGGTAAATTCAAATAGTCCTTTTGATTTGTGCATGAATTAGAAACTAATGTGAGATTCAAAATTAATTAGTCCCTTAAATGCTCCGGATTGCAACGTATCTAGCGCTAAAACACCCCATCGTGTCGCTTTCCTAGTGGGTGGATCGGGGATCGGCAAGGTGTTACAAGTGTAAAATTTATATTCTTCTGCGAAAAACCTCTTACACCGATCGAATTCGTCGTATGGTGCTGACGAGGCACAACTAGCTCGGGATACGTGACACTAAAGACCAGTGACTTAGCTCGCGGGTATCGGTCAGACTCGGGACTTTATTCAAGTTATGCGCTCTAAACTAAACCTGGGATTGTTGATGCCAAAAAGGTATCGTGGATCGGGGTCCAGGGATAAACCTATTGTGTAGTTTCCTTTGGGTTACCGTCCTAAAAAATCTTGATGTTGAAAACGTTTCGCAAGTCGGAAATCAGAGAAAAAAATTAGCACAGTCTGAATGTTCATCGCAATTTGATCTTCTCTGATTTTTCTAAGCACATTGGGTATCGGCTATCGACGATATCATTTCTTTCTTCGTTTAACGTTTAATCTTTTTTCCTTTTACCGACACCGAAGGGGATCGGTTTTCGGTGATATCCTTGTGTGATGCTTGTCGTGAAAGAAAACTTCCTTTGGTTGATGCTGATGAAGATCGGCGCTCGGCGATTGCGGTTTTTTTGAGTGAGTTTCTTTCATCCTTTAATTCCTTCTGATGTCGAATCTTTGAGCACATTGGGGGAATGTTTTGGCTGACGATTCTTTATTTAAATGTTAAGTATTTTAAGTTATGGGTTTTCACATGTTCAAGCAAACTTTGAGAGACTTAAATGAGAATCAAAATGATAAGAAAAGACAACATTTTTCACAATGAAGTCGAATTAGACAGTGCAAAAGATCAAGTGGTACCCAAAAAGTAAAATTTGACATAGGCCTTTTAGGGTGTCTTGAGTGCTCAACAGGTCCCCCAACCATTGCTACCACCTGGAGTTGCACGAGCGACCGCAAATGGAAGTCCTCTACACCAACTCGCCACGTGCATGCTATAGCCAGTGATCGCACAACAACAACCAGAGTCCATTATACAAAGGTGACAGAGTTTCGAACAATACGCTTGATTATCCAGGCACCCCTTGAAAGAAAACGTGGATTTATCACAACCTGATGGATGAATATTACTCATGACCAAATGATTGAAACAAATGTATCGGTTATGTTATGATTGGGCACAGTCAGGTTTCTATTTTTGGTAAACTCTGTTGAAAAGGTTGTCCGGGGGGAAAGTAACTGAATCCATGATTCTAGGGGAAAAGTAGTTCGAGCATAGCAGCACAAGTGGGTGGTAGTTTTCTATATATTGTATCTTTTCGATGTAAGGCAAGTTGGAAAAGTAGTGTAGACAGAGGACTCTTGAATGTAATCTTTTGAATATGATGGAAATATAATGCAGAGGTCCTGAAGCTTTGATGAAAATATTTTAATGGGGGTGGTTTGATGTATTGTGATCCTATCTTCGTATGTACTTCTTGTTTCCTGCACATTCATGTATGTTTCATTTGTTTAAATTAGAAATATTTAAGGAGTTTAAAATTCATCGTGCGGTGCTTTAGACTCAACCATTTAAACACTGTCTTTTTCTTCTAAGTAAATTGGAATTCATCTTTATTGGTGCTTTGATTTTCTTTATGTTTCTCCTTTCTCCCATCATACACAACGATATTGAAACTGAAAGACAATTTCCTATTCATCCTTTATCCCCTCAAATATTCCCTTACCAATCATTGATTTCTCTTATTTTCAGGGGGTCGAATCCATAGCCCAATGGTACTATATTTCCTTTCCAGTGAAACCAGAAAAAATTGTCTCAAGCATATAAATCTAGCCATCAATTCAAAGCTATCATCTATCAGAGACTAGGTCTCAGACAGAGCCCTCTCTAGATTGGAAGGCTAGTTTCCAGTCTTAAAGTTGGTTTGTAGGTTACCTTGGTGGGTCGTTGCTCATTAGCCCAACAATTTACCAAGTGATAACAAATGCAATATTAATTATCTTTACATGGTGGGGCCGAATTGTACCCTTCACAATACAAAATTAGGGTTTCACAATAATCTTACTATTAGACAATATAGCAAGGATCTCTCACACATCCTCTAGTGCTCTGCCACTAGGGACAAGTCCACATGTGCTCAACCACAGGGACATCACCCTCAACATATCAACTCAACTAAATCCATAGGAGTATGAACTGGAGATCCGTATCAATTCGACTCAACTAAGTCCATAGGAGTCTGACAGGAGACCATCTCAAGTCATCTCAACTCAGTCCAGAGGAGCACGACAAGAGACCACAGACATCATCTCAACTCAGTCCAGAGGAATATGACTCACCCATCACATGGGAGTTCTCACAGATCGTCTCAACTCGGTCCAGAGGAGAACGACATGGAGAATGTCTCATGAAGTTGCAATCATCAACATCAACTACCACACCAACATGTCAATAAACTTCATTGTGAATGCCACAAGGAATATGAGAATGCATTTAATAACAAAGTTAGATTCTATGCATGTACATAAAGAAAGAAAGATGAAGGTTGCAAGTGTACTTGGGGGAAGGATTAGACTTCCTATTATAGAAACTAAAGCATGCTTAAGGTGATGCAAAAAAAGGCCAAAGCTGAAAAGAAGGTTTGAAAAATGTCTTCCATTAATTATTTGACTTTGAAAACATAAGATAWCCATACTTGTTGGTGATATGAATTTAAAACAAGATTACAAGATAATAGTAGAATACACTAACAAGATTTGAAAATAAGCATTGAACTCTTCACAAATTTAAATATTTGAGAAAAAGACTATAAAATTAAAAGATCAAACCTAGCATCGAGAGGATGAACCATAAATTGTTGGAGTGAAGAACATAAAAAATATGAACAATGCCTGAAGATATCCATAGAAGGGTTAATGCTCAACTAGGGAAAAACAATTTGGATGTGAAATGATCATTCACTATCGAAATATTAACGAGGAAGATAATGAGGGTGATGACAACAAAGAGTGATATGTACATGCTTCATTTTAGCATTTACATTGTGGATGTATCATTTTATTATATGGTTTTATGTATTGGTCAAGTATACATGTATTCTTAATTATTATAATTTAGTTAGCATTTGTATTTATAAAATGAAAATTATTTAGATAAATGATCAACCCAAATCATGGTAGAGAATAAAAGTGTAATTAGTGGTGATTTCACTAACATGTTTAATGAATATATAAAAGTATACTTATGGTTATTTTACAAACATTTTTAACAAGTATGTTTAGTCATTATTAATTATCACCAAGTTTCAATAATTTGAAAATGTTAATACATACCAAAATCATTTTTTCTTCATTTTATGACGTTGAATATGAAAATTGAACACCATTTACAACCATCATCTTAAAAAAAATTGAATTGTTTTGGAACTTCTAGCTCTATGAATTATTTTTAAGTGTAAGATCTATATGTTGTCTCTTTTTGTAAGATTAATATTAACAACTAGTATCATTAAGGTCACTTTAGTTTAAGGTATTTCTTGTCTTTTTTCAAGCAAAACATTTAACTTGTATTTAAAAGAATAATGGAAATCACATTTCTTAGGTGTTGTTGCACATTCAAATTCAAAACAGAGTCTAGTTGGATACTAGAACCTATTCGGGGATAAGTGACTAGAGATAGATTAATATTGTTTCTTAAAAATTAGTCTTAAAAATACTTACAAGACCATGGAATTGTATAAATTGCTTAAGGATCTATGTTGATTAAATGGAATGGCTATAAGCCTACCATTTACAGATCACCCTCATAGAAATACACGATTTAAAAAATATTTCCAAGGGAAAATAAGACATATTTTCAAAAATAATGTTGTTTATAGATTGATTTCTACCATTAAAATTCATCTTGATCCTTCACTAGAAACATCACCTTATGGCCCGAATTTCTTGTGTATACCACAATGGAATTGTGAGACCGCATTAAACACATTCTCTCAATCCGTTAACTTAATTGAGCAAGTGATTAAACCGTTAATCAAATAATCCCATTGCTTTGCTAGTGCATCCTAGGTTGGAATTTAAACAATAACAACAACTAAGGTTGCAAATCTTGAGACAAAGAATAACATTAACTATTTAAAGCATAGACAAATTTTAAATACACGAGAACATAAGGGGAAAAACAAAATTGCATAGCTAGTTATATATATATATATATATAATATTTTTTTTTAAGGTCACAGCCAAGCCAGACACCAAATTGGTGTATGAGACCTCCTCCACCCAACGATTTTACTGGTAAAGTCTATGGAGGTATACATACCCTACCCCCCTCTAGATTTCAACATGTGACCTCTTAGGAGGAAACACATGTTCTTAACCATTAAGCCCACTCATATATATATATATATATATTAAATTATATATTTATGAAATTACATGTGTATACCTCAATTTGCTTTAGTTACTATAAAAAATTACAAGTCCTAATATCCTTTTCTTCAAATTCTAAATTTGGAGGGCATGTTGGTCTTTATCTCAACCATGATTAAAATAATTTCCAAGAAGAATCTATAAACAATAATTTTTATTTCACCTGGATTTTTGGTATTTTGGTATTGCTAGGTTCCTTTTTCTTCACTTCTTCTTCCTCTTTCCTATGTTTTTCTCCCATTCCTCCCTCTTCTCTTCTCCCTTCCTTCTCTTATTCTCCATGAGAAAAAAAAGTCCATCTCTTCTTCCTTCTTTCTTTGTTGTCTTATTATTATTCATGAGGGAGAGAATGAATCCTCTTGCTTGAAGAAGTAGTGTATATACCAAAATCCCCATTCCCATTCACTTCAATGGCCTTATTTTTAATAAAATTAAAGGTATAGGCTCTAAAGTAATTCCCAGGCATCTTTTCCAAACCTACCACCAAAAACAATTAAAGGCCACAATGGAAAAATGTTCCAACATCCTTTAATCACTACTAAATTCACATGAGCACTGACCTCAAGCCCATTAACATTAAAGTTCTTTAAAAGAATCCCTAAGGTGAGCATGCACTATTAGATGGGAATTGGAAGATCCAATAGCTTACTGCACAATGTAAGGTGGTAGTAAACCTAAGTATCCAAAACTACACAAGAGAAAGATAACTATCAAATGCGTGAAGTGTGGTCGACTAAGGTTCTATCCAAGGCCCAATCCTCCCTCCACTGCAATTATTCAAAACTCTCTTACAGTAATTATGTGATCTCATCCCTCTCAAGCTCTAGTATCTACTCTTTATACTAAGAAATATACTTATCCACATCCATCATGACTTCATGGAATTCATGCAAATCAACCACATAGAAGGTTGGTGAGACATTCAAACCTTTAGACAACTCAAAAACATCAGCAATATCTAAAATCCTTTTCAAGTTCTGGAAAGGTTTTGTCTTCTTCATTTTCAATTTGTTATAGGTTCCCTTTAGAAACATTTCCTTAGACATGCTAACATGAGGTCTCCTTCCTCAAACTTCTTTACTCACCTCTTTACATTAACCACTTGTGTATAGCCTTGTCTACTCCGTTGTAGTTGTTGCTACACTTTCTCATGTACTTCCTTCATATGCTCAACAAATGACTTCACATATGCAATCCTCTTTCTTTCTTTAGGAAATCCTACCAAATTAGTGATTCCTCTTAGTGATCTCTCTTTCACAATATGGAAAGGAATCTTCCCTATATATTTGTTCACCAAATTGTTGTATGCCAATTCAACTTAATCCAACAAAAAATCCCATTTTCCTGATTTCTCTCCAACCAAACATCTCAGTATATTTTCAAAGTTGTTATCAACTACCTCAATCTATCCATCTGTTTTTTATTGATATGAGGAAGTTAACAACAATTTAATGTCAAATTTCTTCCACAAACTCCTCTAGAAATGATCAAGTGTCCCTGTTTGAGGTTATGCTTCTCGACAAACCAAGTAAACGAACAATTTCTCTAAAGAATAAAACAACAATGTTCATTGCATCACCAATTTTCTTATATGGAATGAAATCTGTCGTTTTAAAAAATATATCAACTATTACAAAGATAAAATCATTACCTCATTGGGTTCTTGGAAATCCCAACACAAATTTTGCATTCATGTCTTCTCATGATGCTTTCAATATTGGCAATGGTGCATACAATCTAGTATTCTATGTTTTCCCCTTGGTGTGTTGACAAATTCTACAACTCTCAACCCGCTTCTTCACATTCGTGGCAATCCAAATCCAATAGCGATGCTCTTCACATTCTTGGCAATCCAAATCCAAATCCCTTTAATTGGTGCACATCCTCCATTATATGTCTTTCTTTGGTGATAGTACAATAGGTGTTGCACATGGGATCAATATCTCTCTTACCAATCCCCAATCTAATAACTCATGGACTTGCTTATTGATCTCCTCAACTAGGGTCAATTGATGTGGTTATTTGTTTGGTAGACTTGAGCCTAGAATAAAATCACTCTAGAATGAAATGCTCCTCACACATGAAAATATATTTGGTATCTCATTGGAAATGGCCTCCTTAAACTTTTATAATATCTCATTAACCTCTATTGTTATGTCACTTCTCTTCACTTACAAACTTAAGTTCTTTGGAAAAATGACAAAGTAATGGCTTGTCCTCCTTTCTTATCAAGTAAGACTTTGTTGTGCATAGCATCACTCTTCTATAATTGATGCAATTATTGTTATTTGTATTGTTTCCTCATGTGAAACAACTTAAACTTCTCTCCACCCTTCTCCAATAGAAAAGTATTGTTTACTCCATCATGAACAACATTCCAGTAAAAACACCAAGTCCTCCCCAACAAAAAATGGTAGGCATCCATTAGCACTACGGTATCACATAAGACTTGATCATGGTAATTTCCAACATGGAAATTTACTAAGAACTATTTGGAAACAATGGCATGGTGTCCCTTTTGCAAAAAAGAGACTTAATAGGCATTCAGGTGTAGGGTGCATCCCTTTTGAAACAAAGAGATTTAATATTCATTCAGGTGTAGGTTGCATTTCAATTTCAAATTCTCAATTACTTCTTCAAACACCACAAGTTATCAATGATACCACCATCCATAATAAGTGAAAAACTCTTACCTCCACACTTACAATTGGTTTTAAAAATTGTCTTCCTGTATTCTAGATTCTTCTCTTTAGGTTTGTGCTCTAGCTTCAATAACACTCACTAAAACATAAGACTCTCTACATGCTCTTGTTTCACTTCATCAACGTAATTTCCAACCATTGATCCAGTTGTGCTCTCAGTTCCTTGATCAATATGGGTTTTTCCTTCCTACCTTTTGTTAGAATTCAAAATATTTGGACACTCTTAAACCTTGTTCCCTTGTGCTCCACACTTGAAGCATGCTCCACCAATTCTTACTCCTCTACCTATAGAAATTCCATGAACTCTATAGTAGTCATAATTTCTTCTAAATTCTTGGTTTGTAGCATTGATATTGTTTCCTTCTTATCCCTTACTTCTACTGCTTTGTCCTCTCCAAAACATGTTATCGCATCTACCTCTTGTTCCTTTACAATGGGAACTTTGTTTTTTTATTGATAACTTATTTTTGTCTTTCAAGGAAAGCTAATATGCCTTTATAACTGACTGAATTCTCACCATACTTAACTCATTTTGAACAATATATCCAAGGCCATTAACATATCTAGAAATAGCCTCATCGTCTTCATCACTTTATCTAAATCTAATGGACAACTTATAAAATTCTTATATGTATTCCTTGTTGATGATTGTAGCTATGTGAGACATTCTCCAGCTTACAAACATGTGATATGTGGATCATTGCAACTATGTGAGTCTTTCTCCAGCTTACAAACCTAAGAGAAATCCCCTAAGAAGGGTACATGGTTCCTACCTGAGACAGAGTTAGAACGTATAGATGACCTCCTCCATTCAGAGAGTTGAGAAGAAGTCCAGATGATTATCCAGTGGGAAAGGTGATCTGTTGAGTTAGACATGCCTGTGGCTAAGCACAAGGTGAATGTGTGAAATCCCAAAGTGTTGGGTGCATCTTCATGTGAACAGAAATGAAGATGATGTATTAGACTCATGTGAGCAACAAAGTTGACGAGAAACTCCAAATGATTCTCCTGTGTGAGGCAGTGGGAAAGAAGATCTGTATTGTGGACGTGCTTGTGGACGAGAACAGGTGAACATGTGAAGATCTGGTTCTTCTGTGTAATGCAGTGATCCAGAGATATGGACATCCCTATGGATTTTCCCCTATTGGATGAGCACTAGTGGGTGTATCAGATCCCTTGCTATATTGTTCAAGAGTCAGACCTGCTTGTAACCCTAATTGTAATGTAAATGGGTACAGGTCGGCCACACCTTAATGTGACTAGTAATTAATGTAAAAGATAATTAATTGGGTTAATATTAATTATATTATAAGCTAGTGAGGTCGGACCTGTTGTGCCAATAGACACTTTTGTTGACAAGTTCAGTTTAGTATAAGTAAAGGTAGATTCTCCATTGTGAAATCATATCTTTCACATGAGTTTGGAAATTTCAGCAAGTACATATTCTTGGGAAAAGTGCACACCTCTCTTGGGCGCTAGTATTCTAGGGTTTGAGAACCCTCTTGTGTGCTAGGTCTTATTGGTGGTGAAGATATTTCTCTTGAAGAATATAACAAAGGATTTGGTTGGGTTTTCTTCCCTTGTTGAGAAGGGTTTCCCAGGATACTTCTTGTGTTCTTGTGCATGGTGTTTCTTCTTGTGATCTTGGTTGCTACAACATTATTGTTTATGGTTAAGACAAATGTTAAAAATGGAATGAACTACATGCTTAACCTAGATCATTGAAAAATCAACATTCCTTCATTATATTTTCCTTTTATCTAGTTAGGTTTTGTAGATTTTTGAAAAGGTTCAAAGATAAACCATTGGCATAAACTTACCCTTTAGCTTGGAAATCATCATGTCCCAAGCCTTAATTTTATATTTCCCTCTTCCCTGCCTATCCAATTGCACATTATCCCATTATATGGGTGCATGCCCTTTCATCTTTGTGCATTAATGTGACTAGTAATTAATGTAAAGATAATTAATTAAGCACATTAATTATACTATAAGCTAGTAGGTCGGACCTGTTGTGCCAATAGACACTTCTTTGTTGACAAGTCTAGTTTAGTATAAGTAAAGGTAGATTCTCCATTGTGAAATCATCTTCTTACATGAGTTTGGAAATTTCAGCAAGTACATATTCTTGGGAAAAGTGCACACCTCTTTGGCAAGGTATTCTAGGGTTTGAGAACCCTCTTGTGTGCTAGGTTTCATTGGTGGTGAAGATATTTCTCTTGGAAGAATATAAATAAAGGATTTGGTTGGTTTTCTTCCCTTTGTTGAGAAGTGCTCTCAGAGCTACTTCTTGTGTGTTCTTGTGCATGGTGTTTCTTCTCTTGTGATCTTTGGATACATAACATTATTGATTATGATTAAGACAAATGTTAAAATGGAATGAACTACATGCTTAACTTAATCATTGAAAAATCAACATTCCTTCATTATATTTTCCTTTTATCTAGTTAGGTTTTGTAGATTTTTGAAAAGGTTCAAAGATAAACCATTGGCATAAACTTTCTACCCTTTAGCTTGGAAATCATCATGTCCCAAGCTCCTAATTTTTATATTTCCCTTTCCCAAATTTTATCCAATTGCACATTATCCCATTATATGGGTGCATGCCCTTTCATCTTTGTGCATGCAAGTTTCACTCTCTTTGGGTCTCTGGACATGCCTCAAATTAAAAGAATTCCTATCCATGTCCCTAATCCAATCAATCAATTATTATAGGTTTAAGCTCCCTAAACAGGAAGGGGTTTCCATTTTTAGCCTACCTATCCAATCTATTTATTCCTTTATAAGCCTCTTTTTGCATCTTCAAATTTCAACTTCTATGGAACCTCGTATTCTAATTCTCATCACTCACATCATGAATATATTATATATCCCTTATTTAAGTTTCCTCCATGGCATATATTATAGTTGGAAAGGCCCTAAACATATAGGAAACTTGAATAACAACTCCTCTAAGATTCCCTTTTCCCCATGCTTGTATTCCTACCCCCCCTTGTGTGTACCATATGTTGGAAGTTTGGTTGTTGTCATTTATGTCATCCCTAGTCATTGGTTTTTGACCCCAATATTGATGAAGTTATTTGGACATGAAGGAAAAATGCACATGCAGATACAATACCCATGGATGGATAGTATACATCATGTTGTTTCCAGTGGTATGTGGTGACATCACGTGGATCCTCATGTATCGAGGAGAAATGATTTTTAAGATGACAAAGTGAATTATAAGAAAGTGTCAGGGTCGGCCCTAATGTTAAAAGGAAGTGACATAAATGGTATAAATAATATCATTATACTTTCATTTGATACACAAGTCAAATTTCAGGGAAATCTGTAGAAGGCAGCCGATTTCAAGGGAGGATGCAGTCTTTGGTGATGTGTTCTAAGGCATGTTATTTTCTGGTCATCTTACCATTTTTGCCATAATTTGTTTTCTAGAATGACTCAGATGGTGAAATTCTATGGTAATTGAGAGAAGACATATCAAGGTACCCCTAGTGATGTACCAGCCTTGATCTCATACACCATGGGAGACATACTCCGGAAGATAGGGTTTTTGACAATTCCTAAAGCTAGTCAATAAAACAGTGTTCGCAAAAACAACTCAACTTCTTTATAGAGAATCCAAATGAAGTGTAACCACCTTACTGGAAATAGTACAGAATGCATTTTCTCGTGTGTGAGTTTTAGAAATCAGATGTTAAATATTTGGCACTGGGAATTGCACAAGTTCCCCTCTTGAATAAACCGTAATTGAATAAAGTCTACCATTCTCTATAAATTATTTTTGGGTATGATTCAAGGAGTGAAAATTGAGAATTTTCAGAGAATACATTGAGTAATATTATCTATAGGTACAGGTCGGCCACACCTTAATGTGACTAGTACTCACAATGTAAAAGATAATTAATCTTCTCTATATTAATTATATTATGTTTCAGTGAGTAACGGACCGCTGTGCCAATAGACACTTTTTTGTTGACAAAGTTCAGTTTTAGTATAAGTAAGCAGATTCTCCACTGTGAAACTACACCTTCACATGAGCTTGGAAATTCCAGCAAGTACATGCCCTTAGAAAAAGTGCACCCTCTTGCATGCTTATAGTTCTAGGCTTTGAGAACCCTCTTGTGTGTTGTCTTATTGTATGAAGATATTTCTTGAAGAATATAACAAAGGATTTGGTTGGGTTTTCTTCCTTGTTGAGAAGGGGAATTTCAGGATACTTTAAAATTTTGTGCATGGTGTTTCTTCTTTTTTTTTTTTTTTTTTTTTTTTTTTTTTTTTATGGTTAAGACAAATGTTAAAATGAAATGAACTACATGACTAACCTAGATCACTTGTTCCAACATTCCTCTTCATTATATTTTCCTTTTTATCTAGTTAGGTTTTGTAGATTTTTGAAAAGGTTCAAAGATAAACCATTGGCATAAACTTACCCTTGTGAATGAAATCATCATGTCCCAAGCCTAATTTTATATTTCCCTCTTTCCCTCTATCCAATTGCACATTATCCCATTATATGGGTGCATGCCCTTTCATCTTTGTGCATGCAAGTTTCACTCTCTTTGGGTCTTCTTGATATGCTCAAATTAAAAGAATTTATCCATGTCCCTAATCCAATCAATCAATTATTATAGGTTTAAGCTCCCTAAACAGGAAGGGGTTTCCATTTTTAGCCTACCTATCCAATCTATTTATTCCTTTATAAGCCTCTTTTTTGCATCTTCAAATTCCTCAACTTCTTATGGAGCCTCTACTTCCCACTCCTCATCACTCACATCATGAATATATTATATATCCCTTATTTAAGTTTCCTCCATGGCATATATTATAGTTGGAAAGGCCCTAAACATATAGGAAACTTGAATAACAACTCCTAAGATTCCCTTTTCCCTTTTCTGTATTCCTACCCCTTGTGTAAAATTATATGTTGAAGATTGTTGTTGTCATTGACAACCTTATAATTGGTTTTGACCACACACATAAAGTTTGCTTCTGGACATGAAGGAAAATGCACATGCAGATACAACACCTAAGGGATTGGATAGTATACATCATGTTGTTTCAAGTGGTATGTGGCACATCACGTGGATCCTCATGGTCGAGGAGAAATGATTTTTTCAAGATTACAACAAAGTGAATTATAAGAGTGTCATGTTGGCCCTAATGTTAAAAAGGAAGTGACATAAATGGTATAAATAAATATCATTATACTTTCATTTGATACAAGTCAAAATTTAGGAAATCGTAAGTAAAGAAGGCCATTAAGGGAGGATGAAGTCTTTGGTGGATGTGGGTTCTACAAAGGTTATTTTCTGTCATTCACCATTTCTGCCATAATTTGTTTCTAGAATGACCTAGATGGTGAAATTTCTAAGTATTGAGAAGACATATCAAGGTACCTATGATAAAAAAAATTAGCTCTTGATTCTATATATAATTATGGAGACATACTCTGAAGATAGGTTTTGGCCAGTCCTAAAGCTAGCCAATAAACAGGTGTTCCGGTAAAACAATCATAAATCCTTTATAGAGAATCCAAATGATGGGACCACTCCCCATTGGAAATAGCATGTAATGCATTTCTCGCAGGAGTTCTGTAATCAGATGTTGTTATCTACACTGGGAATTTGGTACGTTCACTCTCTCTTGAATAAAACCAGGAGAATTGAATAAAGTCTACCATTCTTTCTATAAATTATTTTTGGGGAGGATTCAAGGAGTGAAATTGGAATTTTCAGAGAATACATTGAGTAATATTATCTATAGGTACTGTACGGCTACACCTTAATGTATCTAGTAATTAATGTAAAAGATAATTAATTGCTAATATTAACATATTATAAGCTTTAGTATGGCCGGACCCATAGCCAATAGACACTTTGTTGACAAGTTCAGCTTAGTATAAGTAAAGGTAGATTCTCCATTGTGAAACTACATCTTCACATGAGTTTGGAAATTTCAGCAAGTACATATCTTTGGGAAAGCACCCCTTTAAGTGCTAGTATCCTAGGGTTTGAGAACCCCAGGTGCTAGGGTCTAAATGGTGGTGAAGATATTCTCCCTTGAAGAACATAACAAAGGACTTGCTGGGTTTTCTCCCTGTTGAGCATGGCTCTCAGGATATTTCTTAGGTTCTTGTGCATGGTGTTTCTTCTTGTGATCTTGGTTGCTACAAATATTATTAGTTTTATGGTTAAGACAAATGTTAAAAATGGAATGAACTACATGCTTAACCTAGATCATTGAAAAATCAACATTCCTTCATTATATTTTCCTTTTATCTAGTTAGGTTTTGTAGATTTTTGAAAAGGTTCAAAGATAAACCATTGGCATAAACTTACCCTTTAGCTTGGAAATCATCATGTCCCAACTCTTAATTTTATATTTCCCTCTTCCCTGCCTATCCAATTGCACATTATCCCATTATATGGGTGCATGCCCTTTCATCTTTGTGCATGCAAGTTTCACTCTCTTGGGGTCTTTGATTTTCTTAAATTCGAATAATTTATCCATGTCCCTAATCCAATCAATCAATTATTATAGGTTTAAGCTCCCTAAACAGGAAGACACCTGTCTGACTCCATCTCAGTCTGAATTCTCTCTACTTCCCACTCCTCATCACTCACATCATGAATATATTATATATCCCTTATTTAAGTTTCCTCCATGGCATATATTATAGTTGGAAAGGCCCTAAACATATAGGAAACTTGAATAACAACTCCTCTAAGATTCCCTTTTCCCCATGCTTGTATTCCTACCCCCCTTGTGTGTACCATATGTTGAAGATTGGTTGTTGTCATTGATGTCAACCCTAGTAATTGGTTTTGGACCACACACATGAAGTGATGGACATGAAGGAAAAATGCACATGCAGATACAATACCCATGGATGGATAGTATACATCATGTTGTTTCCAAGTGGTATGTGGCACATCAATGTGGATCCCAAGTGGTCGAGGAGAAATGATTTTAAGATGACAAAGTGAATTATAAGAAAGTGTCGTGTCGGCCCTAATGTTAAAAAAGGAAGTGACATAAATGGTATAAATAAATATCATTATACTTTCATTTGATACATACAAGTCAAATTTCGTGAGGAAATCAGAAGTAAAGAAGGTCAGATTTCAAGGAGGATGAAGTCTTGGTGATGTGTTCTAAGGTATGTTATTTTCAGTGTCATCTACCATTTTCGCTATAATTTGTTTTCTAGAATGACTCAGATGGTGAAATTCTATATTGAGAAGACATATCAAGGTACCTATGATAAAAAAAAAAATTAGCTCCTTACCCTATATAATTATGGAGATATACTCCTGGAAGATAGGGCTTTTGGCCGGCCCTAAAGCTAGTCAATAAACAAATGTTCCGTAAACAATCGTAACTTTTTCATAGAGAATCCAATGAAGTGGGACCACCCTTCACTGGAAATAGTACAGAATGCATTTTCTCGTGTGTGAGTTTCAGAATCAGATGTGTTAAATATTTGGCACCTGGGAATTCTCAGACAAGTTCACTCTCCTTGAATAAAACCCAATTGAATAAAGTCTACCATTCTTTCTATAAATTATTTTTGGGGAGGATTCAAGGAGTGAAAAATTGAGAATTTTCAGAGAATACATTGAGTAATATTATCTATAGGTGCTGGTGGCTTCCATACACTTTAACAATGTGACTAGTAATTAATGTAAAAAGATAATTAATTGCTAATATTAATTACATTATACAGTGAGGTCGGCCATGTTCAGCCAATAGACACTTTTGTTGACAAGTTCAGTTTAGTATAAGTAAAGGTAGATTCTCCATTGTGAAATCATATCTTCACATGAGTTTGGAAATTTCCAGCAAGTACATATTCTTGGGAAAAGTGCACACCTCTTGGGCACTAGTATTCTAGAGTTTGAGAACCCTCTTGTGTGAAGCAATAGGTCTTATTGGTGGTGAAGATATTTCTCCCTTGAAGAATATAACAAAGATTTTGGCTGGATTTTCTTCCCTTATTGAGAAGGGCTTCCAGGATACCCTTGGTGTTCTGCTTGGTGTTTCTTCTGTGATCTTGGTTGCTACAACATTATTGTTTATGGTTAAGACAAATGTTAAAATGGAATGAACTACATGCTTTAACCTAGATCATTGAAAAATCAACATTCCTTCATTATATTTTCCTTTTATCTAGTTAGGTTTTGTAGATTTTTGAAAAGGTTCAAAGATAAACCATTGGCATAAACTTACCCTTTAGCTTGGAAATCATCATGTCCCAACTCTTAATATTTATTTCCCTTCCCCTCATTTATCCAATTGCACATTATCCCATTATATGGGTGCATGCCCTTTCATCTTTGTGCATGCAAGTTTCACTCTCTTGGGATCTTCGATATGCTCAAATTAAAAGAATTTATCCATGTCCCTAATCCAATCAATCAATTATTATAGGTTTAAGCTCCCTAAACAGGAAGGGGTTTCCATTTTTAGCCTACCTATCCAATCTATTTATTCCTTTTATAAGCCCTTTTTGCATCTTCAAATTCTCAAACTTCCTTTATGGAGCCTCTACTTCCCACTCCTCATCACTCACATCATGAATATATTATATATCCCTTATTTAAGTTTCCTCCATGGCATATATTATAGTTGGAAAGGCCCTAAACATATAGGAAACTTGAATAACAACTCCTCTAAGATTCCCTTTTCCCCATGCTTGTATTCCTACCCCCCTTGTGTGTACCATATGTTGGAAGATTGGTTGTTGGTCATTGATGTCAACCCTAGTAATCGGTTTTGGACCACAATATTGATGAAGTTATTTGGACATGAAGTAAAATGTACATGCAGATACAATACCCATGGATGGATAGTATACATCATGTCATTTCCAGTGGTATGTGCACATCACGTGGATCCTCATGGTCTAGGAGAAATGATTTTTAAGATGACAAAGTGAATTATAAGAAAGTGTCAGGTCACCCTAATGTTGCTGAAGGACATAAATGGTACAAATAAATACTAATATACTTTCATTTGATACATGTCGAAACTTCAGGAGGAAACTGAAGTAAAGAAGGCCGTATCATAAGGAGGATGAAGTCTTTGGTGGATGTGGTTCTATGTTATTTTCTGTGTCATCTTACCATTTCGCTTATAATTTGTCTTCTTAGAATGACTCAGATGGTGAAATTTCTATGGTATTGAGAAGACATATCAAGGTACCTATGATAAAAAAAAAAAATTAGCCTTGAGATGTTCATATATATTCATGGAGACATACTCTGTGGAAGGATAGGCTTTGGCCACCCCAAAAGCTAGTCAATAAACAAAGTGTTCCTGGGTAAACAACTCATAACTCTTTATAGAGAGAACTAAATGAAGTGGGACCACCTCTACTTGGAAATAGTACAGAATGCATTTTCTCGTGTGAGTTTGTGAATCAGATGTTAAATATTTCCAATGGAATTGTACAAGTTCACCCCTTGAATAAACCAGAATCAAATAAAGCCCACCATCTCTCTATAAATTATTTTTGGGGAGGATTGAAGAAGTGAAAATTGGAGAATTTCAGAGAATACATTGAGTAATATTATCTATAGGTACAGGTCCGACCACACCTTAATGTGACTAGGTAATTAATGTAAAAGATAATTAATTGCTATTATTAATTTATACTATGCTAGTGAGGTCGTGGACCCTACAGCCAATAGACAACTTTGTTGACAAGTTCAGTTTAGTATAAGGTAGTTGGTAGATTCCTCATTGTGGAAATATATCTTTCTTGTGAGTTTGAAATTTCAGCAAGTACATATTCTTGGGAAAAGTGCACACCTCTCTCATGCGTTAGTATTCTAGGGTTTGAGAACCCACTTGTGTGCTAGGTCTTCTTGGAGGTGAAGGTCTTTCACTTGAAGAATATAACAAAGCGATCACAGTTTTCCCTGTTGAGAGAAGGGTTTCCTGTGATTCTTGCAAGTTCTTGTGCATGGTGTTTCTTCAGGATCTTGGTTGCTACAACATTATTGTTTATGGTTAAGACAAATGTTAAAAATGGAATGAAATCCACATGCTTAACCTAGATCATTGAAAAAAATCAACATTCCTTCATTATATTTTCCTTTTATCTAGTTAGGTTTTGTAGATTTTTGAAAAGGTTCAAAGATAAACCATTGGCATAAACTTACCCTCTTTATCTTGGAAATCATCATGTCCCAAGCCTTAATTTTATATTTCCCTCTTCCCTGCCTATCCAATTGCACATTATCCCATTATATGGGTGCATGCCCTTTCATCTTTGTGCATGCAAGTTTCACTCTCTTAGATCTTCGGATATGCTCAAATTAAAAGAATTTATCCATGTCCCTAATCCAATCAATCAATTATTATAGGTTTAAGCTCCCTAAACAGGAAGGGGTTTCCATTTTTAGCCTACCTATCCAATCTATTTATTCCTTTATAAGCCTCTTTTTGCATCTTCAAATTCTCAACTTTATATGGAGCTCTTGATCTCATTCATCATCACTCACATCATGAATATATTATATATCCCTTATTTAAGTTTCCTCCATGGCATATATTATAGTTGGAAAGGCCCTAAACATATAGGAAACTTGAATAACAACTCTAAGATCCCCTTTCCATGCTTGTATTCCTACCCCTTGTGTACCCATATGTTGAAGATTGGTTGTTGTCATTGATAACCTCTAGTAATTGGTTTTGGACCACAATATTGATGAAGTTATTTGGACATTGAAGGAAAATGCACATGCAGATACAATACCCATGGATGGATAGTATAACATCATGTTGTTTCCAGTGGTATGTGGCATCACGTGGATCCTCATGGTCTAGGAGAAACGATTTTAAGATGACAAAGTGAATTATATATGTCAGGTCGGCCCTAATGTTAAAAGGAAGGACATAAATGGTATAAATAAATATTATTATACTTTCATTTGATACATAAGTCAAATTTCAGAGGAAATCAGAAGTAAAGAAGGCCGTATTTCAAGGAGGATGAAGTCTTCTTTAAGGATGTGTGGTTCTAAGGTATGTTATTTTCTAGGTCATCTTACCATTTTCGCTATAATTTGTTTTCTAGAATGACTCAGATGGTGAAATTTCTATGGTAATTGAGAACATTACAATCAAGGCAATTCCATGATAAAAAAAAAAATTAGCTCTTTTGATTCTATATAATTATGGAGATATACTGCGGGAAGATAGGGTTTTGGCCAGTCCTGCTAACAATAAACAGGTGTTCCACAAAACAAATCATAACTTCTATAGAGAATCCAAATGAAGTTTAACTCACTCTACTGGAAGCCAGTACAGAACGCATTTTCCTGCAAAAGAGTTCTTGTAAACCAGATGTTAAATATCAATCGGGAATTTGCATGCTCACTCTCTTGAATGTCCTAGAATTGGAATGCCTACCTATTTTTCTATAACTTACTTTTTGGGAGGATTCAAGGAGTGAAAATTGAGAATTTCTTTCTAGAGAATACATTGAGTAATATTATCTATAGGAAAATGGCCCACCTAATGTGACTAGTAATTAATGTAAAGATAACAATTGTTAATATTAATTATATTATGCTAGTGAGGTCGGCCCTCATGTTACTAGACACTTTTGTTGACAAGTTCAGTTTAGTATAAGTAAATGTAGATTCTCCATTGAGGAATCATATTTTTCACATGAGTTTGGAAATTTAGCAAGTACATATTCTTGGGAAAAGTGCACACCTCTCTTACCTTAGTAGTATTCTAGGGTTTGAGAACCCTCTTGTGTAACATAGGGTCTTATTGGTGGTGAAGATACTTTGAAGAATATAACAAAGGATTTGGTTGGGTTTTCTTCCCTTGTTGGAGAAGGGATTTCCCAAGATACTTCTGTGTTCTTGTGCATGGTGTTTCTTCTTGTGATCTTGGTTGCTGCTAACACATTGTTTCTATGGTTAAGACAAAATAAAATGGAATGAACTACATGCTTAACTAGATCAATAGAAAATCAACATTCCTTCATTATATTTTCCTTTTATCTAGTTAGGTTTTGTAGATTTTTGAAAAGGTTCAAAGATAAACCATTGGCATAAACTTACCCTTTAGCTTGGAAATCATCATGTCCCAAGCCTTAATTTTATATTTCCCTCTTCCCTGCCTATCCAATTGCACATTATCCCATTATATGGGTGCATGCCCTTTCATCTTTGTGCATGCAAGTTTCACTCTCTTTGGGTCTTCATATGCTCAAATTAAAAGAATTTATCCATGTCCCTAATCCAATCAATCAATTATTATAGGTTTAAGCTCCCTAAACAGGAAGGGGTTTCCATTTTTAGCCTACCTATCCAATCTATTTATTCCTTTATAAGCCTCTTTTTTGCATCTTCAAATTCCTCAACTTCTTATGGAGCCTCTACTTCCCACTCCTCATCACTCACATCATGAATATATTATATATCCCTTATTTAAGTTTCCTCCATGGCATATATTATAGTTGGAAAGGCCCTAAACATATAGGAAACTTGAATAACAACTCCTCTAAGATTCCCTTTTCCCATGCTTGTATTCCCACCCCCTAGGTATGTACCATATGTTGAAGATTGGTTGTTGTCATTGATGTCAACCCTAGTAATTGGTTTTGGGACCACAATATTGATGAAGTTATTTTGGACATGAAGGAAAATGCACATGCAGACACACACACCCATGGATGGATAGTATACATCATGTTGTTTCCAAGCAGTATGTGGCACATCACGGATCCTCATGGTCGAGGGAGAAATGATTTTTAAGATGACAAAGTGAATTATAAGAAAGTGTCATTCTAATGTTAAAAGGAAGGGACATAATGGGTATAAATAACACATTATACTCTTCATTTGATACATAAGTCACCCCCAGAGGGAAATCAGAAGCAAAGAAGGTCAGATTTCAAGGGAGGATGAAGTCTTTGGTGATGTGTTCTAAGGTATGTTATTCAGGTCATCTACCATTTTCGCTATAATTACTTCTAGAATGACCGATGGTGAAATTCTATGGTATTGAGAAGACATTAATAAGGTACCTATGATAAAAAAAAATTAGCTCTTGATTCTATATACTCATGGAGATATACCTGTGGAAGATAGGGTTTTGGCCACCTAAAAAGCTATCAATAAAAAAGGGTTCCGGGTAAAACAATCACAACTTCTTCCTAGTGTATCCAAATTAAGTGAGACCGATTGAATTGGAAAGAGTACAATTTGTAGTTTCTTTTGTGTGAGTTCTAGAATCAGATGTTAAATATTTCAGTAATCAAATTGCATAAGTTCACTCTCTTGAATAAACCGTAACTGGAATAAAGTCTACCTATCTTTCCTATAAATTATTTTGGGAGGATTCCAAGGAGTGAAAATTTGGAGAATTCCTTTTCTAGAGAATACATTGAGTAATATTATCTATAGGTACAGGTCGGCCACACCTTAATGTGACTAGTAATTAATGTAAAAGATAATTAATTAAGTTAATATTATTATATTATAAGCTAGTGAGGTCGACCCAGCCAATAGACACTTTGTTGACAAGTTCACTTAGCATAAGTAAAGGTAGATTCTCCATTGTGAAATCATATCTTCCAAGTAAGTTTGGAACAAATTCTTTCAGCAGGTACACCTTCCTGGGAAAAGTGTACACCTCTCTTGCGCACTAGGGTTTGAGAACCCCCAGTGCTAGGTCTATTGGTGGTGAAGGTATTTATATTAAAGAATATATCAAAGGATTTGGTTGGTTTCTTCCTTTTTGAGAAGGGTTTCCCGAGATACCTCTTGTGTTCTTGTGCATGGTGTTTCTTCTAGATCTTGCTACAACATTATTGTTTATGGTTAAGACAAAATAAAATGGAAATGAACTACATGCTTAACCTAGATCATTGAAAAATCAACATTCCTTCATTATATTTTCCTTTTATCTAGTTAGGTTTTGTAGATTTTTGAAAAGGTTCAAAGATAAACCATTGGCATAAACTTACCCTTTAGCTTGGAAATCATCATGTCCCAACTCTTAATATTTTTATATTTCCCTTCCTGCCTATCCAATCTGCACATTATCCCATTTTCATATGCATGCCCTTTCAACTTTGTGCATGTGAGTTTCACTCTCTTGGGATCTTCGATATGCTCAAATTAAAAGAATTTATCCATGTCCCTAATCCAATCAATCAATTATTATAGGTTTAAGCTCCCTAAACAGGAAGGGGTTTCCATTTTTAGCCTACCTATCCAATCTATTTATTCCTTTATAAGCTTCCTCTTTTTGCATCTTCAAATTCTCAACTTCTTATGGAGCCTCTACTTCCCACTCCTCATCACTCACATCATGAATATATTATATATCCCTTATTTAAGTTTCCTCCATGGCATATATTATAGTTGGAAAGGCCCCAAACATATAGGAACTTGAATAACAACTCCCTCTTAAGACTCCCTTTTCCCATGCTTGTATTCCTACCCCTTGTGTACCTATATGACTCATCTACCAAAATACTTGGAAAAGGAACTGTAAAGCTTGGAAGTGAAAATGTAAAAGCAGGAAAATTCCTATTGGTTGAAGATCTGAAGCATAATCTCCTCAGTGTCAGCAAAATATGTGATCAAGGATACACTCTTACGTTTGACTCCCGAAAATGTAAAATAAGATAAATAACTCAGGAAGATTGGTTGCAACTGCAACAAGAAGACCAAACAACATATACATCCTAGACATGAAGAAGATAGAGAAGACAGAAGCCACACAAAAGGATTCCAAGGAAGAAAAAGTCCCAAAGGCCAAAAATAAGGATGAAGTATTATTGAGTGTCACATGTTTAGGGGGAGCAGCCCCAAAGAAGAAGGTTACCTTTTTCCATTAAACTCAGGGGGAGAATCCCTACCCTTTTCAATTTATGTCAAAAGGGGAGAGAAATTGGGAGCATGATGATAGGGGGAGCATGAGTGTTGCCATCAATGATAAAGGGGGAGATTGTTGGAAGATTGGTTGTTGTCATTGATGTCAACCCTAGTCATTGGTTTTGGACCGCAAGATTGATGAAGGTATTTAGACATGAAGGAAAATGCACATGAAGATACAACATCCATGGATGGATAGTATACATCATGTTGTTTCCAGTGGTATGTGGCACGTCACGTGGATCCTCATGGTTGAGGAGAAATGAAATTTTTAAGATGACAAAGTGAATTATAAGAAAGTGTCAGGTCGGCTCTAATGTTAAAAGGAAGTGACATAAATGGTATAAATAAATATCATTATACTTTAATTTGATACATAAGTCGAATTTCATAGGAAATCAGAAGTAAAGAAGACCATATTTCAAGGGAGGATGAAGTCTTTTGGTGATGTGTTCTAAGGTATGTTATTTTCAGGTCATCTTACCATTTTCGCTATAACTTTTTTTCTAGAATGATTCAGATGGTGAAATTGATACGATATTGAGAAGACATATCAAGGTACCCATGGTAAAAGTTTCAGCTCTTGATTCTATATAATTATGGAGATATACTTTGTGAAAGATAGGGGTTTTGGCCAGTCCTGAAGCTAGTCAATAAACATGTGTTCCGGGTAAAACAATCATAACTTCTTCATAGAGAATCCAAATGAAGTGGGACCAATTTCATTGGAAAGAGTACAGACTGTGGTTTCTTGTGTGTGAATTTTAGAATCGGATGTTAAATATTTTGCGCGTGGAATTCTGTACAAGTTCGCTCTCTTGAATAAACCATAATTGAATAAAGTCTACCATTATTTCTATAAATTATTTTTGGGGAGGATTCAAGGAGTGAAACTTGGAGAAGTTTCAGAGAATACATTGAGTAATATTATTTACAGGATCAGAGTATTCCAAGAATTGAAGAATTGCAGAAATTGAATAAGTCTTAGGAATCATTATCAGGTTCTATGTGATGGTTGGTTGATGGTCATGATTTAATGTAAAGTTTTATTATCTCTCATATATTTTTAGGTGGAAGGAAGGGGAAATGATGGATAGTTCAACTCTCTCTTGATATTGGAGGATTGTATCTTCCTCTTGGATGTTTATCCCTCCCTTTACATTTAGAAGTTGTAGCTACCTTTGGAAGTCATTACTTCCCTTGAACAATAACTATTGATTATTTTTCATATATTGTGCATGGTGTATTGGTGTAACTCTTATACTATTGTTCATTGCTCATTGGATATAATTGAATGGTTTAAGTATAAGTTGAAAAGGTATGTAAATTGTACTTGATACTGATTCACCCCCCTCTCAGTATCAACACCATATTGTTTCTCTCTTATTCAATTCTCCATGTTATAGTTATACCCAACAAATCCTCTTCATTGGAACTACTTTCCTCCCAGCAAATCTACCTAGTAATCTCTCCTTGGATGGAACTATTATTTAGTTCACATGAAGTTATCAAACATGTTCTAATACCAAACTAGTGCAGGTTAGATTGGGATTTAAATAATAACAACAATTAGGGTTACAAATATTGTGACAAAGTACACAACTAACAATGGAAATAAACACAAATTTTAAAAACACAAGCACACAAGGGAAAACTCAAATTGTAAAACCAATGGTATATATTAAACTACATATTTATGAACATACATGTGTATACCTCAATTTTCTTCAACTACTATAAAATTTATAGGGCCTAATATCCTTTTCCTCAAATGAAAAATTATGATGGCTTGTTGGTCTACGTCTCAGGCAAGCTTATATAATTTCCAAGAAGAATCTACAAACATAAAAAAAAAATATTTCATTTGGCTTTCTAGTATTTTGTTGCTGCCAATTTCCTCTTGCACCTCTTATTCCTATTTCTTTTCCTTCTCTTGTATTCCCCTCTTCCTCTGCTTTCCTCCCTCTTCTCTTCTTCTCTATGAGAAAACTAATTTTTTCTCATCTTCATCCCTTCATTGTTGTCTTCTTTTTCGAGGTTGTACCATGTTCTATGGCGCTTCTGACACCCGACTCTTGATGAACGATCATGATTTACTCTTGTCATCTGACCTATGGTCTTGATTTATTTTGGTTGATACACAAGGTTAAAAAGGGGTAGCTTTGAAACCCAACGTTGTTCTACCATGGCCCATAAAATGAGAAACTCAGGGAAACCAAGTCTCTCCTAGGTGAATAAACTCTTCACCTCTCCTTCGCTATCAATGGGGAATATGTTCCAGGGTCTTCGGGTCATCGACCCACACACTTAACACAAAAGAGGCAATACTTATCGACAACTTGAAATCGATTTTTTATAGTCTGCAAACTTTCCATTCAAAGTACGAAGATTTCATAGTGTCACATGCCCCAAAATCAGGATATTTGCATCTGAAACAAAACGGTTATTTTCCCATCTGAGGTGATGCTCACCAAATAAACAAGTTTCAAAATTAACATTCATTCATCATATTGAAATCCCTTCAAAATCAAAATGCAAGAATTAACATTAATTTATAAAATATTTACAAAGAACATTGTGAACACTTATCTGTCTCAGAATAATAGTTAGTCAGTCAACTAACTGAGGGTGAAGGCCTTTCCACCCAAATGTAGGCTTTAGTACACTTATGATTTATACAACAGGCCACCCTCATGCCAGGACATGATATCACCAGGGCAATCTCACAAGATAGCTCACATGTTCTGGGTCTAATCGTTAAGGCTACTCTCCTTCACTAACATGAAACAACAAAAATTCCCTTTACCGCTTGAGTTCAAGGCCACCATGATGAGTTTCCTAGGTGCCTTCCCAGCTGGATTTCCTCTACACAAGGGAGTCCCTTCACTATTATATAGTCCCTCAACTCCCTCCCCTTACCAATCTCGGTTTCTTTCCAACAAGTACCAACTCGCAACCCTCTCTGCTCAATTATCGGTCTGGGCATTCTCTGTTCCAAATTTGACCACAATCTCATTGGGTAATCTTCCTATTTTCCTTATAAAATATTTGTTTTTCTCCTTCTTGCACATGTTCTCTCCATGTGTACATCATTGTGTGCTTCCTTGATCTTCTCTCTTCCCCCTCTATCTGTTTGGGACATTCTCCCCCCTTTCATTCCTCGAGCTCCTCCCCTTGCTTCTGTTAGAAGCTTACGGGAGTCGAGATCCCAAATCGAAGGGGCACCTCCATGGTGTACCTTTGGTTGACATGTATAGTTGACCCAGTCATTTCCTAGGTACATTTCTGAAGAAAATCTTAACTACTTCAACCACCAGGTCAAGTCTCATTAACTATTTTCTTCTTTGTAAAGGAAGATGAAATACTTCCAACAGATTTTGGTCATAATTGATTTCTCAAGTGAAGGTTAAATTATTTTGGGAAAACAAGTAATCCCCAATTCCCCTTCACCAATCCCTCCCATGGTATCATGGCCAGTACTTCAAGGCTTCCCCTTCAATCAGATGGTTGGCGATTTTTCATTAAATATAAAACATAATATACATTGTCCACCAGTCACAGTTATTAAGTCTTAATCATAGTTATAGGAAGTGTCTCAAAATATTGAAAACGTACTAGAGATTGAAAAAGTAATCTGATATATTATTATAGTTGTAAATTTTTCCAATGATGGTTGTTTCTGGAGTTGGGGTTATTAAGAAGTGAGAGTCCATGCTATGAAGATGATATATGTTAAAGTATGAACTAACACTTTTTTTTTATAATGTGGGTGAATAAGTCATTTTCAATTTATGGGTTATAATGATATTGAAAATATTAAGTCAAATCTTGTTAGCGTGATTGGATTTCAAGGGTTTCATTCTATAAGGTGGCCAAGGTTTGAAACTTGTGGTAGTCGGGAGGATACACCCAAAAAAATCCATCCATGTTAAGGGTTGGTGTGACCCAGGCTAAGTGAGATCTACGAGTGATTTTGACGGCTTAAATGCCCGGGGTTCGTTGTTTCTTAGACCATAGGACATGCTAGCAAACCAAAAAAATATTGAAAATATCAATTTTTTGATCATGCAAAAATATTAATAAAGATGGTTTTTGTGTTAATGTAGTCTTCAATATCAATCATATTCAATGCAAATCATTTGATGAAATGTTCTCAAGATCTAATACATGATGTAAGGTTGATATTGTAAGATGTTATGTAACATTTTTATTGAAAAATATTTTTATAATTAAAAGTTAATTTTCTTAATTAATTTTAATTGGTTGAAATTTATTAATAAATATATTCAACACTTAATATGATAAAATATAAGAAAATAGCATTTCAACCAATTTGCAAAGTTTTAAATGAATTTGATGAAATACCATCAAGATTTAGTAATTATGTAAAATAGATATTGTGAGTAGCTACATGACTGGAATTTTTACAACGAAAAATTAAGTTGATCACTTAATTTTTAATTGGTTGAGATTTATTAATAAAATTATTTAACATTATTAACGTGATAAAATATAAGGAAAAAGACATTTCATCTTAATTTGCAATGCAATTTTACTATATTATCACTAGTGTAGATTTATTTTAATTTTGGATCTATAAAGTGTTTAGAGGAATCAAATCTTTAAAAATGAAAACCTACTTTTATAATGGAAAAATATGAAAAAAACATTACACTTCCAAGGATTTCATTTCACTAGATGCTTGATAAATTCAAAGTTAAGATGGATCGAGTATGTTGTTGATTATATCTGTGTAACTTTCCCTATCTCAAAAACATAATGGAATGAATGCTTTCAAAATTCAAATGGCTGGAATAAATGGGATCAAGATTCATTGAACATAATGGAATGAATGCTTGCAAATTTCAAATGGCTGGAATAAATGGGATCAAGATTCATTGATAGCATGCCTTGAGAACTGGATTATGGATAAATCTGATCTGAACATAAACCTCTGCCATGTTTTGTTATATATGGTTTGTGGTTATTTGAATTTGAATCTAAAGGGGATGTTGGAAGCCTTCAAAGGTTAAAGTCCAAAAGTCCTTGAAGAACTTGTGGATATTTGAATCTGAATCTAAAGAATGTTGGAAGCCTTCAAAGGTTAAAGTCCAAAAAAGTCCTTGTAGAATTTGTCCTCAATTACTTAATTGTTTGGGGTGTTCATTAGAACATGTCAAGGAAATCCTTTTGAAGAACTTGTCCTCAATTACTTAATTGCTTGGGGTTTTCATTAGAGCCTGTCAAGGAAATCCTTTTGAAGAACTTGTCCTCAATTACTTAATTGCTTGGGGTGTTCATTAGAGCCTGTCAAGGAAATCCTTTTGAAGAACTTGTCCTCAATTACTTAATTGCTTGGGGTTTTCATTAGAGCCTGTTAAGGAAATCCTTTTGAAGAACTTGCTCGGGGTGTTCATTAGAGCCTGTCAAGGAAATCCTTTTGAAGAACTTGTCCTCAATTACTTAATTGCTTGGGGTGTTCATTAGAGCCTGTCAAGCAAATCCTTTTGAAGAACTTGTCCTCAATTACTTAATTGCTTGGGGTTTTCATTAGAGCATGTCAAGGAAATCCTTTTGAAGAACTTGTCCTCAATTACTTAATTGCTTGGGGTGTTCATTAGACCCTGTCAAGGAAATCCTTTTGAAGAACTTGTCCTCAATTACTTAATTGCTTGGGGTTTTCATTAGAGCCTGTCAAGGAAATCCTTTTGAAGAACTTGTCCTCAATTACTTAATTGCTTGGGGTGTTCATTAGAGCCTGTCAAGCAAATCCTTTTGAAGAACTTGTCCTCAATTACTTAATTGCTTGGGGTTTTCATTAGAGCATGTCAAGGAAATCCTTTTGAAGAACTTGTCCTCAATTACTTAATTGCTTGGGGTGCTCATTAGAGCCTGTCAAGGAAATCCTTTTGAAGAACTTGTCCTCAATTACTTAATTGCTTGGGGTGTTCATTAGAGCCTGTCAAAAAAATCCTTTTGAAGAACTTGTCCTCAATTACTTAATTGCTTGGGGTTTTCATTAGAGCCTGTCAAGGAAATCCAAATCCATGTATATGTGGTGCTAGGGGATTTTTTTTTTCCTTCTCATTTCACAATTCTTAAATATACAACAGGGCAAAGCAACCAATAACAAAGCCGATTTTTTTTGCAGGCTTTGATCCGATCTGACGTTGCTGTAGGCTCTGTCGATCCAAAAAAGGGGAAACAAGAAGAATGGGCAATGAACGCCATGAAAGGTTTCTGCAAAGGAAGAGAAACGGGGGCAGAAAACCCTATCGTCGTACATTCTATTCAAAAGCTAAATTTGTACAGAAATATAAAATGTCACAGGCCGACCTTAGCTCAGTTGGTAGAGCGGAGGACTGTAGTAGGATGCAAAATCCTCATTGGAATCCTTCGGTCGCTGGTTCGAATCCGGCAGGTCGGACTTTTCTTACAACTGAATTTCTTCTGAATTATGAAAAAAGATGATTATGAATCCGACTGAATCGATTCCGTCAGGTAGGATTATTTTCTTAGAATATAATATTTATTTATGAAAAGAATAAGAGCGCTTTTTTAATTATTAAAAACGAGCATATCCCCAAAGTTGCACGGTTTTTCATGTGTTTTAGGAGGTTCCACATGGCCAGGAGCACAGTTATATGGATGAGCATCCRGACACTCCTCAACACGAAGGAAGATTATGCAGGCTTGTGGTTACAAAATTTTAATCTAGGAATGGAAAATGTTCAATTTTTAGGGAAAGAAATGACATTGAGAAGAGAAAAATGTTAGCGGTCAAACTTCAAATTCATTACAACATACTCATTATGAGCTTATCATGTCATTTATGGGAATTGAACTTCGGTGGGGAGGATAATAATCATTCCTCACAATCATCCAAGCTAAACCCAATTGATAATATAAAATAATTCTTAAACTAAAAAGAAAAAACAAAACTAATGATCACAAAAAAATCCCCGTAAAAATAGCCCTATGCAAACCCATCCATCTATCCTCCACCTCGAGGTTGCCAAGAAGGGGGATGCATATCTTACACTCAATATTTGATAGGTTAGCCATTTGTGGGAACTTGTGAAGAAAAGATATGCATGAGTTTAAAAACCTATAGTGAATGTATCACCCCTAATACAACTTACTTCAAATCGTAAGCACAAGCATAAGAAATCATGTTCATGGCCATAAATTTAAAAACAAACTCCAAACATTCCAAGCACGTGTTTGATATTTTCATAGTACTTAGAATTCTACCATGATATTTTCATAGTACTTAGAATTCTACCAAAAACTGTTTAAAACTATACCTTCTTTTCCATGCTCAACTCTAAGTTCTGAAGGCCTTGAATTCATTCATCTTGAACATGTTTAGAAAGGAAATGGCCTCATGGGACTTGGAAAATTCACATCAATGCAATAACGCTCAAAGTGGCGAAAATACCTAAACATGTCTACTCTGATATCTCCTATGAAAAATCAAATACAAAACTTTTTTGATGGAAAAAAAAGTAGAACCTAATTTAATGCTACTTTACTTTGATGCATGTGTAAATGTTGTCAATATAATCATGTTAAAAATGAATTAACATTATTTAACAATATTTGAATGATGAGTTCAATTTCCCAAACTGAAAGTAAAATTGAAGTCTAGAAATAACATGTAATGCTAGAAAATGTACCATGACAAATAGATGTGGAAATAATACATTTCTAATAAAAACATGTTCACCATACTTCTTTGCATATACTTCAAAACCAGTTGCTTCTAGATTTGGGTTGGAGAAGGTGATCTCTACATAGGGATGTGTTAGTGCATTTCTAGTACGTTTGAATAATCGAAAACTCCTATAGATCTGGAATAGAAAGCAACAAGAGGAAGGCATGTCTTCCCATCAAAATAATAAATCTACTTGTCTAGATCTTGAGCAGGGATCTAGAAAAATCTTTGTTATAGTAGAGATCCTAACAATCATAGCAAGAGAAATCCCTATTCTAGTAGAGATCCTAACAATCATAGAAAAAATTTAAGTTCCAAATTTTGTCCCACCAACAACGAGTATGAAAATTATACTAACTTCGATTGGAAACTTGTCTAGGAAACGACACCTTTGGACTGAAATCAATCAAATGTTCTTCTAAAGCTCAATTTAAGTAAGTTTCACTACAATACAATGATAACAAAGTCTTGACCAACTCTAAAATGGCATGACCTAGTTGGTTCTAGAGTTAGCGTTGTTTTGAGTTTCTTGATATGGGTTTTGAATTAGTCATTTCTTGATTCAGGGTGTCATGTCAAAGAAAGGCCAGAATTCAGTAGGTCAGTATTTCAAGTGCCCATACAAGAAGTAGAACCAAATGACTTCATAGGTAACTTGTGGCATGGATTCAGATAATGGAAAATAGGTCAGTATTACAAGTGCCCATACAAGAAGTAAAAATGAACGACTTCACTTGTAACTTGTGGCATGAATTTAAATAATGGAAAATATGTCAATATTTCAAGTGCCCATACAAGAAGTAGAACCAAATGAATTCACAGGGAACTTGTGCCATGAATTTAAATAATGGAAAATATGCAGAGTAAATAATTTTGGATTAAATGGGACGAGGGGAAGGCTAAGAATGATATATGTGGTTATAATGTTTCCAATGCCCATAAAAAATTCTCATGATATTGTAAATATGGAACTCATTGCAAGAATTTTTTCGATGGTAGGCACAAAGAGATGTATTATATTATTCCTATTATCAGTAAGGGTTAGCTTTGTTCTAGTCTCTATTGCTCTCTCTGGTGAGATTTGCACCCGTCCCTCCCTGACTCTAATGTATGGGATTGATCTGTAAATGGAACTGACCATGTGTTGTGCATAGGAAATGGATTTTTCTCTCAGTGCACAATTAATAATTAAATAAACAACTACTCATAGTTATTGTACCTAAACCTTATTTAGTGCACAATTAATAATTAAATAAACAACTACTCGTAGTTATCGTGCCTAAACCTTATTTTCTTCCACAAATAGAGTCCTAGCATTCCTTAAGAAATTAAGAAATAAATTTGTATTGCCCCATATACTGAATTAACTATGGCCCTAAAATGTGTGAAAATCTTAGGTTTATATTTGTTGTAAATTGAAATATATAGAAAAATTCTAGGTTTAATATATGTCTTAACAATATTTTCCCTAATGTGTTAAGACCTCTAGATCTTTTATATGTGGCTAGGGATCTTTGGAGTCATTGATCATTGGTGTATGAACAAACAAAATGGTCAGGCAGTCATTAGAAGGGATTAAACCATTTGAGTTGTAAATTTAATCAAGGATTCGTACTAGAGTTTATGCCCTAAACTCAAGAAAGAAACATTAATATTCTCATTGCACAGAATCCCAAAACCTAAGTTGCAACTATTACAAAATATCTACTATATCGATGGGAGGAGGCACCTGGAAATGGAGACGCCCCCTCGTTACTTTGTTCACAAAGTTCATGCCCATGTTGTGCTTGTTCAAACATACTAGTACCAAGAAAAACAGGAGAAAGATTTGTCCAACCCATGGTAGCCGAGTCTAAAAGAGACGACAAAGCTATGTCCAACCAACTATTTAGATGGTTCACCACTAACCATTGGATTGATATATGAAAACATTTGACACTACACTTGGAAGTAAATCAAGACCACAGAATCCAACTTCAACAAAGGAATTGACTAATATGAATTAAAATATTTTGACAACTGCCAAAAAGTCAAATTGGAACAATGATCAATTCTCATTACTCTAAGATGAGACCTTTCAAATCGATCATGTGGTTTTCTCTATTAAAGAACCAATTGTTAGATGGTGCACCACTAACCAGTGAATTGATATATATGACAGAGCATTTGACATTACACTTGGAAGTAGATCAAGACCCTAGAATCCAACTTCAAAAAAGGAAAGGACTATTGTGAATTAAAATCTTTGATAACTGCCACAAACTCAAATTGGAACAATTATTAATTCTCAATACTCTAAGATGAGAGCTTTGAAATCGATCCTATAGTTTTCTCTATTAAAGATTAAGTTCTTGCAAAGATCTTAATGATTCAATATCTTTGACAATTGCCTCAAACTCGAACAATAATCCATTTTCAATACTCTTAAATATTGAAGCTTTAAAATTGATCTTGGTAGTTTGTGGAATCAATTGCATTGTAGATCGAATCCTCAACCACTACACCAATGTATATATGAAAGATTTCTTTTAAACCATTTATTAGATAACCAACTCTTCATACAACCTTTTTATTCCAGAAAGTGGATCATTCTAATTACTAACAAATAAGCAAATTTTGAAGTAACAAAAGATCATTGGAAGAGATTTTAATTGTGGAAAAAACATTATAATTTTATTAATATAAACAAAATTACATTCCAAAAATGTTGAATTACATTCCAAAAACCTTATCAAGACTTTGTAATAGCTCTACCTCTATAAAAGAGTGTATCCTTGATAGCATCAAATGTGCATTAAAAAAAACCAAAATTACATAATCATAAGCTTCTCAAAAGAGATACGAAGAAGATAGATATGTTCCATTTAGGCTTAAAACAAAATCAACAGATCATTCGAGATTTTTTCTATAACATTGTTTCCAATTTAATCAAAGTAAACAAATACTTCAGTGTGGAGAGCATCAACTCAGTGGAAAACCAACTATATAAAAGAAGCATGTGAATATTCATAAATATGCCCTACAACATGTTCTTGAATAATTCAATCCCCACGAGCCAATAGGACACACCATCCTTAGGCAATGCATCCACGACTTAGTTCCTTTAGGACACACAATCCTTAGGCAGTGCATCTACGACTTGGTTCCTCTCCTTGTACTCCATATATACATGGTGAAAATAAATCTTATCAAAATCACAAAACAAATCTAGAATCTCATCTAACACAAGCTGTAAGATGAAATTTCTCGTGATGAACTCCTTCAACAATCTAATGATTAGAAGTGAGTCTCCAAACACTTGCAATATGTTAGCACCTTTTTCAATAACCAACAAAAGAGTCAACCTCAAGGTCATTAACTCAACAAGATCGTTAGTTCTAGGTACCAGCCTGCTTTGAAATTTAAAAAAAAATGACCCGCAAGTGTAAGGACCCCCAGGTGTAAGGACCCACCAGCTTCACAATGTTCGAGGTACACTTGTGATGCACCATGAAAATAGACCCAAGCACTTGATTTTTCAATCTGATCCTGGACAATTTACCTTCTAGGTTTATCCTTAACCTGTGCTTCAAAGAAAATTAAATGGTGAAACCTTGAGTAGCACAATGAAACAGAGGAATGATTTTCTCAAAAGATATCCAAAAGAAGATAGATATGTTCCATTTAGGCTTACAACAAAATCAACAGATCATTCGAGATTTTTTCTATTACATTCTTTCCAATTTAATCAAAGTAAACAAATATTGCAGTGTGTAGAGCATCAACTCAGTGGAAAACCAACTATATAAAAGAAGGATGTGCATATTCATAAATATGCCCTACAACATGTTCTTGAATAATCCAATCCCCACGAGCCAATAGGACACACCATCCTTAGGCAGTGCATCTACGACTTGGTTCCTTTAGGACACACCATCCCTAGGCAGTGCATCTACGACTTGGTTCCTCTCCTTGTACTCCTTGTATACATGGTGAAAAGAAATCTGATCAAAATCACAGAACAAATCTAGAATCTCATCTAACACAAGCTGTAAGATGAAATTTCTCATGGTGAACTCCTCCAACTCCTTCAACAATCTAATGATTAGAAGTGAGTCTCCAAACACTTGCAATATGTTAACACCTTTTTCAAAAACCAACAAAAGAATCAACCTCAAGGCCATTACATCAGCAATTAACTCAGCAAGATCGTTAGTTCCAAGCCCCATCATGCTTTGAAATTAAAAAAAGAAAGATCCCCCAAGTGTAAGGACCCACCAGCTTCACATAGTTTGGGGTACACTTGTGATGCACCATCAAAATAGGCCCAGACACTTGATTTCTCAATTTGATCCTGGAAAATTTACCTTCTAGATTTATCCTTAACCTATGCTTCAGAGAAAATTAAATGGTGAAGCCTTGAGTAACACAATGGAACGAAGGAATGAGTTTCTCAAAAGAGATCCAAAAGAAGATATATATGTTCCATTTAGGCTTACAACATAATCAACAGATCATTCGAGAATTATTCTATTACATTTTTTCCAATTTAATCAAAGTAAACAAATATTGTAGTGTGTAGATCATCAAATCAATGGAAAACCAACTATATAAAAGAAGGATGTGCATATTCATAAATATGCCCTACAACATGTTCTTGAATAATCCAATCCCCACAAGCCAATAGGACACACCATCCTTAGGCAGTGAATCTACGACTTGGTTCCTTTAGGACACACCATCCTTAGGTAGTGCATCTACGACTTGGTTCCTCTCCTTGTACTCCTTGTATACATGGTAAAAATAAAACTGATCAAAATCAAAAAAACAAATCTAGAATCTCATCTAACACAAGATGTAAGATGAAAATTCTCATGGTGAACTCCTTCAACTCCTTCAACAATCTAATGATTAGAAGTGAGTCTCCAAACACTTGCAATATGTTAGCACCTTTTTCAAAAACCAACAAAAGAGTCAACCTCAAGGCCATTAAATCAACAATTAACTCAGCAAGATCGTTAGTTGCAGGCCCCATCATGCGTTGAAATTAAAAAAAGAAAGATCCCCCAAGTGTAAGGACCCACCAACTTCACATAGTTTAGGGTACACTTGTGATGCACCATCAAAATAGGCCCAGACACTTGATTTCTCAATTTGATCCTGGAAAATTTACCTTCTAGGTTTATCCTTAACCTACGCTTCAAAGAAAATTAAATGGTGAATCCTTGAGTAGCACAATGGAACGAAGGAATGAGTTTCTCAAAAGAGATCCAAAAGAAGATATATATGTTCCATTTAGGCTTACAACAGAATCAACAGATCATTCGAGAATTTTTCTATTACATTTTTTCCAATTTAATCAGAGTAAACAACTTCATAGAGTCTGGGGTACACTTGTGATGCACCATGAAAATAGGCCCACGCACTTGATTTGTCAATATGATCCTGGACAATTTACCTTCTAGGTTTATCCTTAACATGTGCTTCAAAGCAAATTAAATGGTGAAACCTTGAGTATCACAATGGAACAGAGGAATGAGTTTCTCCTCAAAATATAATTTTTTTGTTTTCTAGATTCCTCATGATATGATCACAAAACGTGCTTTAATCACCTTTGTATTGAAGTTTTTGCACCATTTTTTCAATAGTGTTTGTTAAACCAAATATTCTTTAAAACCCAAACATAATCTCCATCTCTTTACAATCTTGAACAGTTTATGAAACAAGTCATTCCAGATTGTGTCCCTATTTACATATATTAGGTTTCTAGACATAAAGATTAAAAATAAAAAAATATTATATATATAATTTTTCAATGCTTTTTCAATAATGATTGTTAAACCAAATATTCTTCAAAACCCAGACATAATCTCCACCTCTTTACAATCTTGAATAGTTTATGAACAAGTTAATAATATAGATTTTTTGAGTATAGATTATAGGGAAAGAAAATCATACAACAACAAAGTGGGGCGTTGGCAGACTGGAAATCGATTTGATAGATCTCGGCATCATGGTGAGAACCCACGCTCAAATGTTGACCCCATTAACCATGAAATGTCCACCCTTTTCTCTAAACAACAAAGTGGGGCGTTGGCAGACTGAAAATCGATTTGATAGATCTCGACATCATGGTGAGAACCCACGCTCAAATGTCCACCCCATTAACCCTAAAATGTCCACCCTTTTCTCTACAAAACACTTTGGAGTGACCTCTTCTTTGAGCCCTACCAATCCAGTTTACTGCAGAAGATTACCACCACCTGTCTAAGTTCTTCATTAGTTCCATTAGTTGAAGCTCTATTTGAGACCGCTAATGATCTCAATGAAAAAATACCCACCTGTGGAAATTGTTGAGAAATTTGAGAAAACGATCTATGGGGTATAAGGAGATTTCCCCCTCCCATTCTTCTTCAGGGAAGAAACAAAACAAAAGAAGAAATGCAGTGACCTTTGTGGTGGGAAAAGAGAAGAAGATCTTCATGGTGGAGCCTCAAATTATGAACTCTGAATTATTTCATGCCCTCATGGATAAGGCCACTATTGGTAGGATTGCTTGGGAGTCTAATAGAAGAACAAATCCTTCATGTATGGACTGCATTTTCTTGGACTATAATGCCATCCTCTTCGAGTGTATGCTTTGGTTGGTACACCACGATGACCTATCTCTCCATTATCTCAATCTGGATATGCTCATGGAGTTTTATTCCCAATAAGACTCCAACATCCATCTCTTGATTACATTCACTTTCAAGTCTCTCACATATATGAGAAATTGTAGCGTTTTTTATTCTTCTTAATATGAGAAATAACTTTGCGTTTTTTGTGCATAGATTTGACAGTGGTGATAACTTGGCGGAGATGGGCGTGAGAACCAATGTTTAAAGTCGGTGAAGTAGAAAACAGGGAAGGGAAAACATTCATCGTTTTTCATAGACAGATGTCAAATTCTGATATGCTTTGAACAGAGGACCCAAATAATGACAACAATGATGATCCACGCAAGTTACAGTCCTCCAAGGCATTCAAGCCACGTCAGAAATCTAAGGAAGAGACGCGTGGCAAGGTCTCTTGGACACATTCAGGGATCCATCGCTCACATGAGGAATGTCCTCGACCTGCTACCTCCTCCCCCTGTCCCGGTCTTAACGGAATGTACTTCTTCATCAGGCACACACGTGTTAATTCCCCCACAACAAAGTTTCACTCACTTCCCCTGGCTTGTAATAACATCTACTAAATGGTTTAGGTACATTGGTGATTTGGGTAGTTTCAAAATATATTAAAACCCTTTTGACAAAGTTCCATGATTGAAGTTTCTTTTTTTTCCACGGGAAAGTTTCTTGATTATATACAACAGTATACAATGATTTTACATAGCAGCATTACAAAATCCATCCCGGAGATTCAGTAGGGTTTGATCACAAGACCTCCTCCCAACACTTGGAGAAAGGTGCACTTGTCTACCATCTGCGCTGTCTCACGGGACAAATGATTGAAGTTTCTTGTATCAAGTACTAAGAATGCATTCAATTGAGGGAGTCTTTGCTTGTCATTTCGATGCATAGGGGTAAAAAACTTTTATGATGATATCTAATGCAAATGAGGGAGGAGGGACGATAGTCATTATCACTTAGTGCTTTTGTCTGGAGTTTATTTCTCCACTTCTCTTAAGAATTAAACCTTATGCCAGCAAATAATGAACATGTGTGGACAAAATCTTGAAAATGCCATTCAGACAATTCATACACTAGAGCACGAGCTTGTTAGATTTCATGGAAAACAAGAGAGGTTAGTTTCTTCTGTGGTTTTCTTATGTTCTCTCTGTATTTGTTTTGGCATTTATTAGTTGGGCTTGGATTTCCTTAGGCGTTGTCAATCGGGGGCTTGATTATCCTTGGAAGTGCCTTGCATGAGCCTATATATCCTTCTCATTCACCTCTTCTTGGGTTAACGTAGGTAAGAGGAAAGACCCATTTCAATTTGACATTTGTGGTTGGGGGTGTTGGTGTCATTAGCGATAGTGTGTTTGAAGAGCTGCTTCTTGTTATTACTCTATTAATTGTGTTTGGCAAATAGATAGGGGGAAGTCTCAATGGATTTTAATGGCAAACAATTTGAAGGGAAGCATGTAGTAGGCATGACCAATGTATCTCGAAGGGGAAGACCCCAAGCTCAAAAAAACCCAATTGAGACTGGTCCTCATTAGAAATAAATCCGACCCAAATGGAGGCCACAAATAGAGACCATAAGAGGTTTTCTACCTCTATTAAGGAGGAAGTGTAGGGAATTGAAAATTTGGTTAGGGAGAAGAGGGGTACTATCCCAACTAAGACTGTCGATGCCAAGCTCTTAAGTTGGATTTTGAAGATGGTCTTTTCCAAAAGTAGAGACACCAAATGCCTGAAGATGATGGAAGTCTATTGGCATCACAAATCCTTTATTGCTTAGTTGGTTGAAAATAGGGGGATTCACAACAAGCAATCCTTAACAAATTGGACTTTATGGAATGGAAATATGAAGCCTTCTTATAAGTAGTGTGGGGGATTGAAGTCTTGGTGGAGGAGCAAAACCCCTAGCAAGCCCAAGCAACAAAACCTTAGGTAGCTACTCAACCAATGTACAACTATGTAAACTCAACTTCGACGAGGGAAGACCAATAGTGCCAATGCTAAGTCTTAGTTATTTTTGTTTGTGCTCGATAGTTATTTTTGTTTGGTCTCGTAGATAGGTCAAAACATCTATAATTTGAACCTTAGTATGGAAGATATGTACTATTTTTTGTATATTATTAATGAATGAATAACTAATTTACAAACGGAAAAAAGAAAAAATCCATGGTCGAAGTTCCTATCCATAAGAGGAACTATAACTTTTAACAAATTTTTAGTTAGATTTAGGGAAAAATTACCACTCAAAGAAAGTGAGTTTGTCCACTTTTTTTTTTCCCATGAGAAATTAGCTCGATTTTATAAAGTGTATAAAGTGAGTTTGTCCACTTACTAAATGACTCTAACATAAATACATATTTATAATCATTTTCTTTAAAATTCTAATTCTAATTAATGGTAAACTCTCTATCACTTTATAGAGAAAATAACTAACCAATCCAATTTTCTTAGATACCATATTTATTATTAAAGAGAATAATTTACTCTCATTATGATCGACATTTTATAATTCTATAATCAAAATGACTAACCAACTTGATCTTCTTATTTGTCATCTTATTTATTTATTAGAACTTTACTAAATA